>JAAAKQ030151509.1:0-12948 GCA_010016005.3 Zanna intricata
TTTAATTTTATATTCTGTGATACTAGATGTAAGTTTTAGTGATTTTTTATTTTATTTTTATTTATTTATTTGTAATTCATTTTATTTTTAATCCGGGCGATAATAACGTTGAACGTTGTTCGCCCAAAAAAAAAAAAAAAATCAGTTGTAAGACTAAATAAAACATATCTATCAACGAATTTGGCATTGTGATGTACAACAATTTATTTAGCTCGGACAAAGAAGGCAACTAGAAATCGCTTCACTCCTTACTTTTTTTGGTAAGGATGACAAAAGTATATTTGTGGTTGTGTGTATTTGTGGTTGATAATAGAATATACACATTTGGTTTTCTCAATATCGTTAGTGTTTTTTTTTTCCACAAGTGCCTTAGAGGCGATTAGAGATAAGTACTCCAGACACCCAGGGATCTGTAACATATAGCCTGATAATCTCTGAAATGTCTCAGAGTAATACAACTGTGAATTTCTGCTGGATCCTAAGCAATAATGGAATTTCGGGAAATGAGCGCGCGTGCTGAAATGTGGCAAAAGAGGCTTGTGTCCAGCCTCCTTTTTTTTGTTCTTTGAAGAGAGTGGTCCGTGATGAGTGACAGAGTGAATGGAATGCTACCATCGACAAGAAACTTCATCCTGTTAAGGACCGTGTATCTATCACCGTGGACCTCTTCATGCAGGAATAACCGTCGGGAGGAGGTTATTATTTGCCGTTTGCGCACAGGCCACACTAAGCTCACTCATGGATACCTCATGACTCAGACCGATCCATCCGTTCGTATTTGCTGCTATTGCAAATTAACTGTACACCACATCATTGTGGATTACGTTTACTAGACAGAATTGCTTTGTAAGTTTAATCTAGGGGGCTATCTTTTGAAATTCATTAGGAAATAATGAGATGGCGTTATCGAATGTTTTACGATTTCTTAGAGTCATTCATTTACATTCAAATATTTGATTTTTACTGTTGTATGATTAAGTTATTCATATTTAGTTTACTTTTAGAATACGGAATTCTATATACATCAGTCAAATTTATAAGTTAATTTTTAATTGCTTACAATAGTAATATTGTGTCCGGGAGCTGATAACGACACTTCGTTGTACGGTCAGGAAAAAAATTTACGCAAAAGATAATCCTTTTATAAGAATAAGCAATTTCAAAATAAATTTATACTCTATTAATAATATTTTGATAACTTAGATTCTTTTTCTTTCTTTTTTTCTTCAATCGTGAAATTTCATGGCAGCGTAGTATCAAAATACCTACAGATACTTGAAAATCATGTAAACCACTTTCAATTAATGTACTCGATAACAGCAGGGACGTCCGACGTTTGAGACATGTCCATGTACTCGACTTCAGTCTCCATAACAGTTGAGAGTCTGACAACATCAAATTTAATAATATGGTTTTTTTTCTTTTTATTTACTCTCTTTTATTTTTGTTTTTATTCTTTATTATTAATGTCTGTTTTTGTGGACTATGCGGTGCAGAAATTAATGTATTATGGTTTAAAACTGAGCTCGAAATTTCATATTGAACTTTAAGTTGACTGGCAACAATTTGTTGTATATTACTTATTTTGGGAGTTCCTTAAGGACCCCCCCCCCCTTATCACGTGCATTTTTCAGAAGATGTAGCTCCGCAAAAGAGCCAATTTTATTTATAACTGTTATTGAACAAAAAAAAATATATATGGTTAATTATGGTTTTGGAGAAAAAACTTTATCTTATGAGAATCTTTTTTAATTGATTCCATTATTAAATTATATAATTTAGAGGTCACCTATATTTTTACTCTTTCGTTCTTTTGTCATTGTAAGTTTATTATTGGTATGGAAACAGTTGTATTATCATGTTGATATATATTTTACGATCTCTTTTTTCTTTATATAAAAATTAAATAAACATAGATAATTTAATTTAAATTACTTTCTTATTGTAATAAAACTATTAAATAATTGTTTAATCTCGTAAATATTTCAGTGTTGTAATTCGGTGCTGTCTTTAATAATAGTGATTTATATATTACAGCTTAAGTTTCTTCATGGTTGTAAACTGCCTTTACAACTTGTTTACAAACGGTTGATATCCGTGCGCGTGTCCAAACATAACATATCCATTTTTTTTTTTTTTTTTTTTTTTTTTTTTTTACGAGAATTAAGCAATAATCCTGTCTACACGTAATTTAAGTAATATAACTGAGTAAAATAAAATTATATTATTTTTTTTATTCAGTTTTAGAAAAATAGGTATAATAATCCTAATAGAATTAGGTATATTAAATTATTTTTATTATTTATACAAATATATAAATTTATTTTCTTATATAAAATTCCGAATAAAATCAATATAATTTATTATCTTCATAAAAACTTTCCATTAAAAATACGTTGGTTTATAACAAGCAGTCTATAAAAAATGATGTAAATCATTTTTCTTTGAGTTTACTAATACTTTTTATCATGTTCAACCACACGAATTGTGATTCTTTTAAAAATATTATAAATACATAATTCGTTTTTAAGTTGAAAACTATAAAATTTTTATTTAATGATTTTCGTACTTTAAAAGGAAACTACTTACTTTGGCGTATAGTATTTATTTTTTAGTTACATTCAAAGGCTTGAAAATATTTATGTGTTATATCATCACAATACATTACAATTTCATATATCTTAATAGTTTTCTTTTTTCAAATTGTGTACTACTTTTATATTCATTTCAAGGGATTATTTCTGACTTAAATTTATTACATTTATTTTTATAGGTAATTATTATTACTTAAATTTTTGTTTGTTTTTCATTCATTTATAAATTTACTAGGAAAAAGGCGTGCCTATGGCCTACCGCAAAAATGTTACAAGGTTTATGATTCATTAGATATGATTTTTTTTTCCGATTGTAACTAAATGATGTTCATGAGTTTAGCGTACTAACAATAACAAAAACCTTTTTAACGAAAAGCTACAAAATCCTGAACATATTTTGCTATTTCTTGTGTTAAAAAATAACACAGCTCTAACCCCAATGTTTACCTTTTTCATCCCAAAAAGACAAATATAATTTTAGATAAATCGTTCATATCAAGAAGTATGAATCGTTCGTGCACTACGTAAAGCCGCCCAGCGCATCACCATTGGTCCGCTCTGCGCTAATAACAGCTAAAATAAAAATGTGAGAACATTTAATAAACAAACAAACCCACGTAACATACTTTTTTTATGGTAAAGATTTTTATGTTTCATTCTAAAAGATGAAAAATAAAATCTCTTAAGAGACGGTTAATATATTACATTATTTGGTTCCTCTACGTTTTGTTTTTATTAACCTTCGGGACCAGCGTGAATGAGATGAATGAAAACTTTTGTAGTATGTGAAAATACCATTGCCTGATAGGAATTTGAATCCGGTATTTCCGGATAAAAGGCCGAGACGAAGCTCCACGAAGACCGGCACTGTTCCTCTACCTGCTCTTCGATGATGATCTTCGATTGAAATATTATTGATCCTTCCTATAAATTATCTCTTGATGCTTGAAAATTAGCCAGGAATCTGAAGACAGTAAAATTTTAATAATTTCTACGTAGCGATTTCAATATTTTCATTGTAGTTTTCAATTATTTAAACGGTTGATGTTATTTTTTTTCCGATCGTTCTTTTAACCTCAAGATAATTTCTTCAACGTTCATACATTCCTGTCTTTTCCTTTATCTAAATGTTTTAACTTTTGTAAATTCCTCCATCAACTGATTAATAAAACATGGATTTTTTTTTTAAACATGGCTCGTAGATGTAGTTCCTTTACAGAGAATTGCGACAAATTTTTCATTATTCTTATTCGTTTAAAAGAATCTTTTATTTCGTATCTCATTAATTCAGCTAATGTTTTAAATACCACTTTTCAAAATGTGAACATTAAAGGTGATCTTTTCAAAAGGTCATTACTTACAGTCAAAATCATCTTGTCCAAAGATTTGAATTTCCAAACAAATATTTGTAAAAATATATTCCCAATTCTTAAATCCATACGAATAATATTATCTACCCGATTTATTTTTTTCGCAAAAAAGCTTTCCATACTTGTATTAGTGTATTTTTTCAATTTCTGTAGTATTCCATTTATCCTTTGTGTATCTTTGTGTAGTGGTATTTGAGTATCTTAATAGTTAAAAATTAAATAAATTTAGAATAATCTCTTTACCTCAGTTATTACCGTTTGAAGATATTTTGTTGCCATCAAATAATTAAAATATATATTATCTATAAAAATCATTAAATGAACTTATAATATCTATTTAAATTAAATTTCTTTTACTAATTTCGAAATCTAAAAAAACATCTGATGTGGACAATACATGACTTCCTTGTACGCCTCTTTAATTACACATACACATTTTTTAAAGAACATAAAATTTTATTTCATCAGTAACTTCTAACATATTTCTTTTTTTTAAATTTTATTGTTATTATTGAATTATTATTTATCGTAAACATTTTTTACAATCAGAGGTTAATAATTATTAATAAATCACTATTTAAAATTTTTTTTAAATGAGATGAATTCTGATTTTAACCGACGGGCACTCTTGTAAGATCCAAATATTTCAATAATTAAAATTTTATTTGCTATTACTCTAGAACCAATGAAAATAATTACCACTTATGATATATCACTGAAAATTTTTCAATGAGCGGTTAATATTACTGTTAAGAAAAAATCCAAAAATCCACATTTTTTTTGAATTTTGAACTTTTTTAGAAACTTTTGATTAAGTCGATTGCAATCAAAACGGGACATGCACAACTATGTTACAACAGTTTTACATCGACAATTCCAACATTCTACGGCTAATCGTTTTTGAGTTATGTGAGATACGATCGTACAGACGTTACGCTGAATGTAGTCAATATAGATTCATGGATGGTCAAAACGGATATTTCTTTTGAAATCTGAAAACCTAAATTTTTCGCGATATTATACTTGCTTGTACTTCGTACAAGTGGGAATTGTAGTGCTTCTGTCACTCATCCAGATGTTCTGGTGTTGGTCAGGCATGGAAATTTTTTTCAAGTTACAAAACAATTCATTTCATCATAAATCATCAATTGTTGCAACGGAAAGGAATGCTACTATAGCGGGAGTTTATTATCTTTCTAATGATTGTAGCATCGAACGAATGTCCCTTGCTGGTGTCCCTTGTCTTTTTTTTACCTGTCGGGTCATTATTTATTTAGTGGTGGTTATAGATTTTTATGGTTTATTTATGTACGGAGTTGATTTTTGCATTCCGAAATTGTTTCAAATGTGTCTGCTGCTAGAATAAAACGGAATATACAGAAGTTAATTATTTTTCAATTAGATTTTCAAGTTAGTTACGGACATTTATCAACTTATTTATTCATTTTACAGAAGGAACAGATTTTCAGATATTTAATTGTGTAAAAAAACGTAATATTACTTTTACAGCTGTTAACTTGAAGGTAGAAGTAAAATTGAAGGTGTGTAAAAAAATTTACCCAATTTTATTGATGTTCTTCAAAGTTTTGTACACCAACTAATCACAAAATATTTAAATCATAATTGCTAAATACCGAATTTATAAAATATGCATGGTTGTGTGTTTTGACCAGTTATGGTATTTTTCCTCACCATAGTATTAAGGTGCATTTATAGAATTCGATGAAATATCTTCCATATTAAGGGTGATTCCTATAGAAATTTTGAATAAAAATGGTTGAAGAATCAAGAAGTTGGGACTTTATAAATATGTTTTACTTATTTGTGGTTTTCTTCAAAAAGAAAAAGAAAAGCGTTATCATTTTCAATGACATTTCTGACTAATAAAAAAAACATAATATCTCATTAAAAAAAATATATATTTATATAAAGTTATTCTATATTATACATAAATTTCCTTGCTTTGAGCTGCTTGACGACGGTGATAACATTAAAAGATGGAAACCTCAAGCATCTCATGCCATACCGGCACCGCATACAGCAAGATGAAGTTGACCACTGACAAGATAACTCTCCTTTTCTCTGCTTGTGGTCCCTGGTTCGCCATCATGATCCTGCTGAGGTCCACCAGGACCCCTTCCACTCTCTCTGTCGTCTGGTTTACGTGGTGGATAAAACGCTCGGATTGTCTAGCCACATGCCGAGGTATTTAGCGCTCCTGCTTTCCTGGATCGTGTGGTCTTCTACCATCAGCGTCACTCCCCTCAGACGTCGCCTTCGGTCAGGGCTAGTACCGATGTCTTGGTCGGCTTTAGTCGGAGCCCCCACTCCTACAGCCATAATTGAAAATGGTTCACGTGATGGATTGTCGTTGAAGTATTCTATTTTCATGTTTTTCGGTACTTTTGAACCTTGAAAATTCATCCGTTTTTTCCTACTAATTTTTATTTTCATTGTTTACACTTATTTACTCTTTGTCATATTCCTGCTGAACATTTACCTGTAATTCACTTATTTTGTCAGCCCTTTTTTTTATGTCTACGTTTAATTTTTCATTCGTTTGTTTATCTACCTGTGTTCATTTGTAAATGAGGATCTTCTGTTCGATAAAAAACATCACGTGAGAACTGAATGTGTTGAACACGTGCGGTTCGTAGATTGGATAAATTGTAGAACCCAGTGACGATAGTGCTTATGACATAATTAGTGTTTCATAATTTGACATAATTAGTGTTATTAGATCTTAGTTGTTACTATAATTATGTTTATTAATATGGACGTTTACTATTATTATAATCATTAGCTGTTTGTTGTATTAGGGAGTCATCATTGTATGGCCTTCTCTCAAGTGAAATTAACACAGTATTTACTTATGGTCCCGTCAGGAAAATCCTATTTAAAATTTTTGTTCAACATCACAAAGAAAATATATTTATAAAGTATTTCAATATCGAATTGCAATTTTTTTTCTAAATTGGAAATTATCAGACTGGTAATTTAATAATAGATAAAATTTAATCAAGAGTGTTCAGAAAGTGATTATTAACGCCTCTCCCAAACTTCTAAAAGGGAAGGTCTCTCTTTTTTTTTCCGTTTAGACTCAAGAACCACCGGCGAATGAGGATGATATGCATGAATGTAAATGAATGTAGTCCCTTGTACAGTCCCAGGTCGACCGTTCCTAAGATGTGTGGTTAATTAAAATCCAAATAATACCGGTATCTACGATCTAGTACTCAAATCCGTATAAAAGTAGCTGCTGTCACTAGGATTTGAAACTTAGAACTCTCGATTTCGAAACCAGTTGATTTGCGATGACGAGTTTAACCACTAGACCAATCCGGTGGGTTAAAAGAGAATTCTATAAATATTTAATTTTTCATAGCAATTTGAAAGTATTATAATATAAGTAGCATTATTGTCAGTTAGAAAGTAATTTTATGTATGTTCATTATTAGTAGTGAACAAATATTTTAATCATATAATGTTTTTCATAAGATTTTACGTTAAGTTAATATCTATTTAATTATATATTAATTATATAATTATTATATTATAATAAAATATATAATATTATATATGTATATATATATATATATATATATATTATATTATTATTATATATTATATTTGATATTCTAGTGATCTAAAAAAAACATTCTAAGAATTTATTTTTTTCAAAAGACAATATATAATCATGTGAATATTAAGTTAATTTTCAAATATTTTTCACTGCCTTGTACTAAATAAAGGAAGTGTTATGATCGCGAAAATTTTTGGTTTTTCAGATTTCAACGGAAATATCCATTTCTACCATCCTTGAATCCATTTTGACTAGTTTCGGAGTGATGTCTGAGTGATCTCGCATAACTCAAACATGATTAGCTGTAGAATGTTGCATATTTTGGATTTAGGGACAGTTGTGCACCTCCCCTTTTAATTAAAATCCACTGAACCAAAAGTATCCAAATAAGCCGAAAATACAAAAAACTTTGGATTATTTCTAACTGCGATAATTAGCTCTCACTGAAAGCTTTTCAATGATAAATCATTAGTAATATTTATTTTCACTTGTTTCAGAATTATAACCAAATAAAATTTTAATTAATGAAATATTTGGATCTTACAAGGTTACACATCCGTTCAAATCAGACTTCATCTCCTTTTCTTTTTTTTAACTTTTGTATTAAATTTAGATATATTGATTTATTAATAATTATTAACCTGTGTTTATAAAAAAAATAATTACGGTGAATAATAATTCAATGATTACTATAAAGAAAAAAAAACATGAAAAAATTAAATAATTTTAACAATTAAAAATCCACCTTACCAACAGATTGGGATAAACCCAAGATCTTTCAGCTTACTTAAAAGTTATCATCAGAAGTTAAAAAAAAACCATTATATTGAAGTCAAAACAGCTTAAATATAAATTGAAATGAAATAACTAATACTTACAGTATACTGAAAGTATACGTACGTATAGTGTACGATCCTAGAGTATTACTAAAAGATTTTGGGTTTGTCCCAATGTGCTGATAAGATGAATTCTAATTGTTAAATATTATTTAATTAACGTATCAGCGGCACCATTTTCGAGAAATGAATATGAAAAAATATCAGAAGTTATTAATGAAATTAAATTTTAAGTACTCTTCACTTTTAAAAAAAGTGTATATATAATTTAATAGGTATACAAAGAAGTCATGTGTTATTCACATCAGATTTTTTTTTTAAATTTCTCCATATTTTTCATTATTTGTATTTTTTTTTTTTGTTTCACCTCCGGAACCACCGTTAGGTTATATCTTCAGAGAATGAAATGAACGAATTGTAGCGTGTGTGAAAAATGCCATGTCTGACCGGGATCCGAACCCGGGACCTCTGGATGAAAAGCCGAGATGCTACCACTCGGCTACGGAGGCCAGAATTATTTGTATTGGTTATCGAGTTTACTAGGAAAGTATAATAACATGTTTTCCGTTTATATTTTTCCTGGTTAAATATTTAATTAAATTAAAATTAAAATTAAAAAAATATATATATAAATAATTACAAAATAACTATTTATATATTTTCGTTTTGGCAGTATTAATATTAAATATTAAAGGTTTTTAATTTGTTAAAAATTGTTTACCTTTCAAAAAAAAAAAAAGTGGAAATGTTTTAAAAGATGAACAACACCTCTGTTTTGCTTTCAATGTTATTAAACAGATTAATTGTGAACATAAAGAAAAGTGGGTTATTCAGCTATCTCTAGAGGACTTGACAAATGTAATTTGGGTTTATCGAAGTTGATAATATTTTTAACATTTTAGAATAATAAGCTTATAATCAGTTTGCTATAATCTATTAAAGCCAGGTTAAACATATTTTCTTTTTTATCAAAAACGCTATCTTTTTGGTAAATTATAAAAGAGATTAGATGGACAGATAAAAATGTATCCGTATTCAAGGAAGGTAGATTAATACCAACTATAAATGATCCCTTGCAGATATAAAGAATTAATTATACAAACAAAAATATAAATGAATGTATAAAAAGTTCAACGGACTTAAAAATTTAAGTATTACAGCAGTTATTTATAATTATTTAAATAGTAGGAAATAATTAAAATCTATCTATTTAGGAAAACGTATCCATTAAATTTTAAACAAAAAGGTTGGTACATATTTAAAATACATAAAAACATCGGTTTCCTTAAAGGTTAAAGCAAATAATCAAATAATGAAATTTTTTTTTAATGGAAGATTTTATTTATGCTACTTATAAATATAACTCTACATTTAAATAAAAGTATTTCTTGATGTATAATTCATAAAGAATAAATCATTTATTAAATAATAATAAATCTATGTTTTTCATACATTTTTCTTTTCATTTTTTTCGTTCTAAATTTATCATATTTTAGAAAGATAAAATTACAAAAAAATAATGCAGAAATATACATATAATATTTCAATTTCATCAACATTCAGTGTATTTAATTTTATTTACTTCTTAAAGTTAAAAAGAGTTAAAAGTTCAAAATGTTAAAGAAAAGTTAAAAGTTAAAAGAAATATTTCGGATAAATATTTTTTTTTAATATCATAATAAAACGAACTGTAGAGATTATCATTTATTGAAAATTAATCTAATCTTATTCAACTGGAAAGTAAATAAAAAAATAAATAAATAAAATATTATTATTTATTTTAATTGTCAAAGCAATTAGCCGGCCTCCATGGTGCGAATGGTAGCGTCTCGGCCTTTCATCCAGAGGTCCCGGGTTCGAATCCCTGTCAGGCATGGCATTTTTCACACACGCTACAATTCATTTATCATCTTATTCTCTGAAGATATAACTATACGGTGGTTCCGGAGATTAAACAAAAAAAACTTAAAACAACGGATAACGGATAATCCGGATAATCGAATGTTGTTTAAAATATAATGAAAACATTTCTATTTTGTATTCATAAAGATGTAAACTTTTTAGAAATTTACACATAAATACTGGAAACCATATTATTACCGATTGAAATAAATACGTGTATTGCGTTTTTATTTTTCATTAATAACAAATTATTGAAATAATTCATTCCTATATGTTATACTATAATAAAGATATATTTCCCTATTAACCATAAATAAACAAGATACAAAAAATAATAGCTGTTAATTATTTATTATACATAATCATTAATTTGTTTTTCATTAAATCTTATTTAATAATTTGACCCTTTAAATTATGTATTTGATCCTGCCTATCTAATTTAAATATTGATGTAATGTACGGTTTTATAATAAGTAAATTTCATCACAATACGTCTGTGGTGTATTAAAAATTGTTTCAATTTAATTAATTTTTAAAGTACCATTAATAAATTAAGTTTATTTAAAATTAAGAATAATAATAATAACACAATAATTCAATTAAACACTGATTAGAACTTAATTACTTATACATTTTGTTTACAAATAATATCTTAATCAATTATAAGTTTTTATTTTAACAACAAATTAAACCTAGAAGTTTAAATTTGTAAACTAAAATTCAAATTAAATAAATAACTTTAAGATTCTTGTTTTATTAAGAATGTTAAAAAAAAAAGAAGGTATATATAGAATTCGTAATTTTGAATTACCATGTGTGTGCTTGATAAGTTATGATGTAATATTGGTGTTTTTTTTTACGATATGTGTTTTTATAAAACATTAAACAGGTTTTTAAACTAATAATTTAGAAAAAAAACTTCAAAATATTTATTACAACGAATTACACTGTAAATTATTAAATAAGTTACAAAATTTTGTAACTTATTTACGTTGATGGTTTGTGATTAAATCATTTTACTGTAATTTGAATATGTTTTTCTTTTTTATTTAATAAAAAATATTAATTATTAATAATAAATAATATTATTATGAATAATATTAATAATAATAATAATAAAAGTAATAAGAAATTTTAATCGGTCTTCCAAGCAGAAAAATTTAAAACATGTAACTTTTATCTAGTTTAGTAATAAAATGCTAAGTCCCAATGATTATCTAATTTTTTATTTAGCATTACAGAATTGGAAAGAAATGGTACAATAATATAATAATGGATAAATTAAAAAATTATGTTTTATGCTAAAAAATAAATTTTCTATTAAAAACATAGTATACTTAATCGAAAACAGCTCATTCCTTTAAAGTATGCAGTTTAATTTTTTTTTTTTTTTTAATTTATTTATAAGAAATTTCTTATTAATCCAGTTTGATAAAAAAAATCATAAACCAATAGATACCAGTTCGGTAAATCCAAAGATCGGATAAACGAGATTCGAATAATTGAGGTTGTGTAACACATGATATACTTATTTAATGATATCCTAAATAAATAAAAACATTTTTCCTTACCTTCTTATCAGCGTTGTACATCTTCCAATAAATTTATTTATTTATGACGAACATTATTATCATTGTTAATTCACTAATCACTTAGTACATATATCACAAATAACAAATTACATTTTTTTTTTAAATATATTTTAAATAATAATATCAACAAATAGTCATTACTTATAATTTTATTAAAAAATAATGTTAATGCGAGGAACAGTTATAATACCATACAAAAACAGTTAAAGGGGTGAGAAATCATATGGAGTAGTTAAAAACGTATAACGTTCCTCTGTGTGGCTGCCGTCGTCGACTGACTACTGAGGTCGAATGGTGTGCGCGCGCGAGTCAGCGTACTCGTTATTCCCCCACCACTTTTATACGAATTGAATTGCTCGCGTAGTCTTAACCAGTAACCACTCAAATCCTTTTTTTTACGTAGTCAGAACATTGAATGACTTGATCACGATTTGTTTCTATTTTTTTTTTTTTTTTTTTGTATTTATATATTTATTTTTTCTTCTTCTTTAAAACCTAATTTGATATTCAGTTGTTCCACTTTTATTTCAAATAAAATAAGAGAGATAAATTGAGTTTCTTTTCTCTTTTGGTGGTATAAATTATTCATGTAATATTGATGGCATATCAGTTATTTTTACGTTGAAAATAGCAATTTATTAAAAATATCAAAGTATTTTCTACGTATAGGTTTGAACTATATTTGACAATATATCCTTTTTTGTAGTAGTTTCCCTACATCTTTGAGTTTAAAGCTTAATTAATCGTTTATTTAAAATAAATATATATATGTTTTGATTTTTTCAAGGAAGTCACGTGATTTCCACATCAGATTTTTTTTTAAAGTGTTTTATCAATTTGCTACTTTTATGATTGTTAATGTTTTTTCTGTACTACTTAGAGTACAGTTATCGAAACCATCTTGTGTATGTTCTACGTTCTACCACTCTCTCTTTCTTTTTCTGTTTAGCTTCCAGAATTACCGTAAAGTATTACTTCAGAGGACAATTTCAGGTCGACCACTCCTGAGAAGTGTGGTTAATTGAAACCCAACCACCAAAGAACACCGGCATCCACAATCTAGTATTCAAA
>JAAAKQ030151520.1:0-11212 GCA_010016005.3 Zanna intricata
GAACCTTAGAACTCTCGACTTCGAAATCAGCTGATTTGCGATGTCGCGTTAACCACTAAACCAACCCGGTGGGTTTAACGGTCTACTGATTGGATGTAGTGCATTATACTCTAAAAATCAGTGCGTTTCTGATTTTTAGACTAATTACAATATATTGAGGGCGTCGAAAACAAAACGTCGATCGTCTTGTTCAGAACTGCACAAGTGTTTTTTTTCTTTTCTGTAACCTCAGAATCGTTTTACAAAACTAGGAATTATTATTTTAGATTCTTAATTAATATTATGTCATTGTAATCTATAATTTATTACGTATTCGATCATATTAAATTGGATGAGCTAATGGAAATATTAAAAAATTAATTTGTGGGAAGGTAGAAGATTATTTAAATAATTGTATCTGAATTAATAAATAGTTCTGAAGACGGGGTTAGCACAAAATAAGTGGGTTTGACTTTGAAAAATTAATAACGTAAGAATGCTGTTTATTTATAGCTTTCTTTAATATGTACGATGAAAATATGATAAAAATAAACTATAGAAGGAAAACTATCAGTGTATTGAGAAGTGAAAGGAAAACAGATAGTATTAGGTTTGAACATATTTTATACGGAGATTAAGCATAGTGTATACAAAAGATGATTTCAAATTTCTGAACATTGGATATTGATAGTAATTGCATAAACAATCTATTTCCACTTACCAACAGTTTTTTTTATGATGTATTATTATCCAACCGTTTTCCGAGTCATTACTACGTCTTTAGGAATTATTTAAAACTATGAATTTTGTATCCGTCCATGTAGTGTTATATGAATGATTATAAAATAAAATTATTTTTTTGTAACAGTCGGTCTACATTAATTCAAATAAGTTATACGTTAAACAAAAAAAAATGTCTTGTCAATAGCCTGTTTACGATTGTTAAAAATAACAGCGTTAAACGTCCTACTGATATAACGTTTTATTTTTACATTTCGTCCATTTAGAAATAGATTTAATTAAAATATAGTTATGCTAGGAAGACCATTTTTCTTCAGGAAAAGAAATATGGACAAAAGTTTCATATTGCTCTCCATACAACGACTAAGTAAAAAGTATTTTAAAAGTTAGAGCGTTAGGCTACACGTAGAAAATTGGCTTCCATTCTCGGAAAGATGGGCGTTTATAATTTGAGTTATAAAAATAATAATTGCAGTTTTGTTTACGTACAATAAAGAAAAGAAAAAAAACCAAAAGAAAAATTGAGACTAGAATAAAAGAGAAATTTGGGGCTCATTATAATTACATTAAGTCCAGAGAAATTGGTCCAAATATTGTCTGTAAAATGATTAAAAAATTAATTTATTTTAAAAACTATTGTTTTAAAAAATATATCGTAGTAAATAGCTGGGAAACGTAATTTTTAATTTTAGCGATTTAGAAACTTCATTTATGAACGATAGAGCAATAGTAATATTCAATAACCTTTTCGAATTTTAAATCGATTAAAAATCCTTTTTCGAAAGTTTTCAATCAACGAACTTAAAGCTCCTTCTTTACATATTGTTCATGGGATATATTTTTATAGGTTAAAGATTCATGCCATCTTTACCTTAAAAAAATATTTCATTAGATAGCTTTTACTACTTTTAGCTTTATAAGAGAAGTGAATTAATTCCTGGCGAGCAATTATAAATTGGAGGTTTAAGTAGTTTAGATTTTTTAAACTAATTTACGGTTTCTTTTTCGATTGTCTAAATAACGGAAACATTTTTATTTTTTGTTTATTTTATACTGTTATTTTAAAATCATTGATAACAATACTCATTTTGCAGCTTTCATATTATATACTCTTTATTTCCTAATTAATATTTATTTTTATTACTATTTTTTTTTTTTACATTTAATTATTTTTATTTTTTTTCTTTACGAATATTTTCTGCTATTTCTATTAATGATGATTGTTGTCCATGGTTAAGGAAAATCTCGGTGGTAAGGCTGTATTTGTTATAGCTGGCATTAAGCCGATAGATATCCTCGCCAGGAACGTAGTAAACGTTGTATGTCCAAGAAGGATGGTCTTCTTACTTCTGAGCGTTCGCGGAAGATTGAAGACCAAGGTTTTGTAATTTGGCTGGCCAAATGGAATGAATCTTCTACTGGTCGATATATGCATGGTATGTTCCCAGATGTGATAGGTTTGAGAGCGATTAGGCGAGTTTCTTCCAATCAGCACAATTCCTTTCCGGAAAAAATTGGCTAGGTTTCGTCTCTTGGATTAGGGTCTTGGCCCGAATTATAAGGTTGATGACAATGTGGACCATGTCCTTTATGACTGTCCCCGTTATGAGGTTGAGCATACGAGAGTTGTTAGGGAACTTGAGACATTGAACTCCTGTTTGGATTTACGGGTTAATTTGAAGACCCGCAGTGACTGGTTGATAGTTGCTGACTTCCTCCGTTTTCTTGCATTACATAGATCGGCTGAGGGAGTCTAAGTAGGATAGGATCCTGGGTGGCTAGAGTTTCGGTTTGGATATTTGATTGGCTGGAGGTAGGCGTTTTAGCGTTGAGCCTCGGTTAGATGTATTTTTAGATGATATGGGTTTCAGTATTGTGAGTGTTGGAGTCGGCGTAGTGGTGTCTGTACTGCTGGGAATTATGTATGGTAGTCTATATCTCCGTGGAGTGTGGGCGCGGCCTTACGGGGTCGGGCAATGAATTTGGCATTGCATTGACTCGTGTTATAAACGATAGTCAAGACATTTACAGCCACAAGAGCTAGTGTTAATAGTGGATTAGGAGTGGGTTTCGTACTTCCGCGAATACGGTTAGTTAGTTTAGAGAGTGGCGTTGTAAGTCGATGGAAACTTACAGCGAAGGCAACGGATGAGTTAAAATTCACTGATGTGTCTACCGAGGCAGTTGCATCGGTGGCATTCCCGAGGCCTGACTGATGACTGTGAGATGTAATCAGTTAGATGATCCATAGATGATCTTCGGTAAAGCTCATCAGGGTTAGGAACGGAGGGTATAGTGAGTCGACTGGAATGGTCAGAAGGTGAATGTCTTCTCCCACGGATTTAGGATGATGATGATTGTTTAAATAGTGAAAAGGGCCGTTTAGTTTTAGATTTTCATTTTTTCGTACACGAATTTTGAGCGTAATTTGTTTGAGCTCAGATCAGATGTCTTGATTTCAGATCAAAAACCATAATAAATGGCTAATTATGCTCCTTAATTAACATCTTAAAAATATCAGTACAATATCATTTCATCAGGTAGCTGAAATCAGAGCGAAATCATTTACTAGCCGTAAGTTGCAAGCACTTTAGTATATATCTTTGTATGTACTTTTCTATTATTTTCACGCGTAGAACAGGTTATGAAAATCTCAGGAGAACTTCGTGATACACTCTGTATACGAAATAAATATATTGATAAAAATACGATTTATCTGATAGTTTTTTATAACATTAAAAAAAAAAAAACAAAAAAAAACGCTTTCTCTTTTGGTATATTTATATGTAATATATACTTTTTATTTGTAAATATTGAGAAATAAAATAACCAGCTCTACCTGTCAAATGTCATCAGGTTTTATGTGTTAATATTCTTATAAAAATGGGAAGTTGGTGAAATTAGTCACATACGTTATATTTGTCCATACGTGTGCAATCTTCAGTACAATTCAAAGGATCAACTTCTAAAAAAGGAAATAATAAATCTAAGATGCCTACATTTTACAGTTGTGTATGAGTTTAACTTCTCCTCCTCACAGTGTAGTATTATCCTCTCTTGTTAACTGAAAGAGGGGGAGACAGAGAAAAAAAAAGAAGACAAAGCAAAGATGAAAGAATATCAAGAATTAGACATAGTTATTTTATTCCATTTGCGAAATAGAAAGTGATTGTAACATTCTTAACAATACTAATGGATTTCATAAGTCATATCTCTTTCTCCCTCCCATCTTATCTTTCTATCTCTCTCTCTTCTCTTACCCTTCTAATTCATTATGTTAAATAACTTTTTTCATAAATGTATATAACATTTTTAAAATGATCTTTCATTCTCTTTTTGCATGCTTTGTATCCATTTGTAAAAACTGGGACTCTGTTTGATCATCTATCTTAATAAATTCCCAGAAACAAGTGTTTATCTTTTACTTATTTCAGAAAGTGATAACTGTCAAAGGTAGCAATTTCTTATCATTCATTCATACGACAGAAATAATAAAAAAAGAAAAAAATTCTTTTAGGATAATAGTAAAAAGCGTACAAAAAACGACAAAACATTATTGTACACGCAGTTAATGTAACTAAAACTATGTATTTACTACTGTTACAAGGAATTAATTTTATTTTAACTTGAATTATTACAAGTTAAAATAAAATTTACCTCTAATTTTTAAACGTGGTAGATCAGTTAAAACTTAACACTTTTATTTCATAAAATTTCGCGACTAATTTTAAAAGAAACCTTACATAGGTCACACCTCTAAGAAGATCTATATAAATTTAGACAGTTTAGAGTATACTCCCACTCGACAACTTATTCCGTAGATGAGGAAGCTGTTTCTTTGAAGTATCTTGTACATTTTATAGATAAAAAACCATTTTTGTTGTAGGATATGTGTAAACAGTTCAAAAGAAATCTTTGATGCACTACTCGTATCTGGATAAAATAATCTCCTGATATGTGGGCGGATCGAGCGCAGTCTTTTTTATAGAGATCTTGAGTTTTCTTCAGGGTGTTGTTAGTTTCGGAAGAGTTTTTCCTCCGAGAGTAGAATATTATTTATTATTAGCTAACTCTTTTCCTTATTTATTTATTTACTTTAGACGTAAGTTTGACTCTGTTAAATCCATGCTAGGTTGTCGAACGGTTGTAGCAGTGTTTCCTTGGAAAGGAGGAAGGCAATGGATCGACCGAAACAGTTTACTGTCAGGTGACTATCGGCTAAAGCCGCATAATCCCTTCTAAAATACGAGCACTTACAAACGTAAATATACAACATCCACAGGTTCATTTGTGTTCTTATCTGTTTGTTTATTTTTCTTTACCATGAAATTTTCTTATTACATCATATTTTGGAATTTAATTTTGTTATTAATTTTGCAGATCTATTAATAGTAGTAATGATAGAAGCACGGATTACTATATGTGTGATTTTTGTTTAGGTTATTTTTCAATCGTTCATCTAGTTTTTATTTTGTATTTAAAAGGGTTAAAAATTTTGACTTTTTCTTTTTTTGCACATACACAAAAGAGACTAGTATGAAAATAAATTATGGAGTGTTGTAGAAAGTATTGTGAAAGGAGAATAAAAAAGATTATTTCATGTGATCAAGATTACAAGAATCTTTCATCGTCTTCTTCCAGTGATTCCTTTTCAAGGATTTTCTTCTTATAAACGTCACATTTTTTAAAATTAACTTATAATTTTTATTATCAGCCTATTTATTTTTAGTTTTCAATCTATTAATTTTTCCATTTCAAAATGTTTTCAAGCTATAACAGTCGTTATGTGTTTTTAGTAATTCATAACTAAATCACTGAGTTGATGGGTAAAACGTTGGAAAATTAAAATGAAATAGATGAATAATAATATTATTAAATTCTTAAAGAGTGATGCCTGTAGAATTTATCTGTATTTAATAAAAAACAATGAATTAAGAATAAATTGTCGGCTTCAATATGGAAATCGAATCCAGTTGCTGGTTTTTTTTTTTTTACTTAATCCGGTTTTATTTATATGTAGAATTTACGTAGGGATGTTTACACTATTTAGAGCAATAGTTATTACTATTATTCACCAACCAGTCCTGTCCGGGAATTCTCTCTTGGAATCTGGAATCTTCTTCAATTCATCTAACCGTTGTAAAAAGTATAGAAATAACTGAGCGCTTGTTTAGTGAAATGAATGAATTAACATGAAAATAACTACGTAGCGTGTTCAGTTAACAGCTGTTTGATGTTTTGAACCTTAGAAATGCTGTTCCAACTGTACTAGTATTTATTACCGACTGTTAGATAATACTAAGGAGATGTAAAAGTCTAGGAGTATTTATGGTGCAATAAGTATATTTCCCGTAGAGATCGTAATTTGTCATACTGTTATAAAATTTATTTAACGAGCAAAATGTAAATGTGTCTCATAAAAGTTAATTTATTTCGAAACGGAGCGGTTAAAAGAAAATACCATTTTTGATACAGGATATTAATTGTATGATATATAAATTGCTCTGTGGGCGGATTCATCAGGTTAACGTGATGAAGAGAGTATATTGAAATGAATGAGTGAGGGATCAAGCTTGTTAAAAAGAGAATAAATATATGTAAACTAGTGAATAAATATATATTATTTATGTTATTAAAAATAATTGAGGTAAAAAACTACCATTCAGAAAAGAGTTATCCTTCTACTTCGAATTTTTATATTTCTTAAAAGTTTTGAGCCATCCTGAACACATTAAAACCGTGTTTACAGACATGATTGCGCACCCCTCCCTACCTACCCCTATTCACTTCTCTCTTACTCTCTCTCTCTCTCACTCTGTGTGTGTGTGTGTGTGCGCGCGCGCGCGCTTGTCGCGTACGAGAGAGAAGGGGGCAAGAGTTTAGATCAACATGTATGGATAACTAAAAGCAAAAACCATTTTCTTTGGTTCATTATCTTTACCATTTATAAAATCAGAATTTATGAAAAAGAAATCTCCACAAAGATCTCTATTCCAAAAAAGTTGTGAAGAAAACTTAATCGCCCGCCAAAATTTTGAATGAGAAAAACTTATTTCACCAAAGAAAAATCTTTGTAAGCATTATTAAAGACTGGTTAAAAGATCTGTTTCATTTTGCAAGATGCTTACTTTACTTTGCCGTATACTAATACTTAAAAACTGCTATTGAATTCTACAGTCGTTGTTTTTTAGTCACGGTTCACTCCAAGTAGGAAATTAATAATAGCTGTTATTTCTTTTACAACCATAAATCTGCACGAAAAAGTTATTAAAATATCAAAAGAAAAAAAAACGTTTCTTCAAAGAATTAAATAAAATTTACGAAACATAGAAATTTATCCACATCAAAACTGTATGCCATTATTATTTTGTCTTATTTTTCAGTTTAAATTTACTGAAAGAAATCATGTAGGAATTGTCGAATTAAATTTAAACGTTTAAAAAATAATGAAAGTTCACCAATAATTATTGCCAGATGCTTTTTTAGGGTAAAATTTGTTTTAATTCATATTATGGAATCCCAGTATAGAAACACTTACTACCACTGTTCGATTAGTCGATAAGTAATCAGTATTTCCAGTAGAAATTAAAAAAAAAAAAAAATAATAATAATTTTCATTACGGATAAATAAATTTTAAAATTAAAAAATTTTTAATGAAAGTAGTCGTATAAAAATATTTTAAATAACTTTATTTATTTTTTTTCGACTTTAAACTAATAATTAGGCTTATTATTAGAATAATTATTTGTGCTTCTATAAAAGACACAACAAACTTTTTATGTATTTTTAATAAAATTAAACAGCAGTATTGTTTTTGTAAATTAAAAAAAAAAAAATCGAATAAAATTTGTAATTCAACATAAATTGTTGTTTTAAAATTTATTATAAATATAATTTATATAGTCGTATGTATGATGTAAGAGTTTTCTTTTTTTTTTCTTTTTTTTATAAAAATGGGCTAAAGAAGTCAGTTACATTCGACAGTTTTTCTTTTTTATTATTATAGATTATTTGAAGGTTAATGACCTGAATCTAAACGTAAACCTAAAGGGAAAGACGTGACTTGAAGGTGAAGTTAAACTTATAACTGAGAAGAAACAGATTGAATTGAATCTAATAAATTTATATGATATATAAGTTGTTACTGTTACTGGTACGATTCCCAATATCAGTAGTATTTTATTATTGTATATCTGTGAAAATTCACTTCAGCGATAACATTTATTTTATATTTCGGTTCGTTTATATTTTTTTGTTTTTAGGGGTTTCTTTAGTTTGTTTTTCTCTTGAATCTTAAGTGTTTCAATTTTGAAATTATGAGAATATCAAAATTACGAATTATTTATGACAATAATGTACGCGAAATATTTTTTTTTTTTTTTTTTATAGAAACGAATGATTTCATACTAGCTGAAAATTTAATTATATTAAAGCTAAATATTTAATTATTAAATTTTGAATCCTTTTTTTAATAGTTGTTGGGTTATTATTTTCTGATTACTTTTCGTAAGACTCCTTTAAACATAAGAATGCATTATTATATATAAAACCAGAAGATTAGAAATGATTTTATTTATACGTTTCATTTACAAGATATCGAGAAGGAAGGTGCGCTGTGTTTCTACCGGTGAGTTTGAACAATACACACAGTAAAAATGGAGAATAGTATTATTTTTCTTCCATGTATATATATATATATGTATTATTTTTCTTCTATATATATATATATATATATATGTATGTGTGTGCGCGCGCGTGTGTGTGTGTGTGTGCGCGCGTGTGTGTGTATGTTGGAAGTAATATCGTTAAGTTCTATATGTGATGTTATTTTCAATAACGTAAAATAAAAACAAGGAACAAAGAATTACACACAACACAACACACACACACATATATATATATATTTACACTTACCATGATACTACATTACGTATAGTCGTAGTGTTCATGTAAACGTACATACTTGAATTTGTTCCTATAAAGAAATTTATTCTGACTGCCTGACTGATTCATCAACACACAGTAAAAACTACTGAAGATAAACTGTTGAAGATTTGTATACGTGTTCTTCTGACGGTGTAAGGGTACATAAAAAAGGATTTTTTGAAATTCCGACTTTAAAGAGTTAAAATGGAGTAACAATGAAATATACTACTTTTTTAATTTCTCGTTACAAAATTAATGTATCAAGTTGATTTTTAGTGTTGTAATCTAAATGGTTAAAAGAAAAATTCAACTACTAGATTTTTCGAAATTCGACTTTGAAAGAGGTGAAGAAAGGTAAAAACAGATTTGAAAATAGTAATTGCAAATTTCTCCCATTTCTGACTATACTAAACGAGATATTCAATAGAACGAGATATTCAATTGGAGGTCCTGCAAATACTTCTCAGACATCCTCATTCATTCTCTGAAGTAATACCTTACGGTAGTTCCGGAGGCTAAACAGAGAAAAGAGAGTTAAATATCTATTAACTATCTTCGGGTTTTTTTTAATTTCGATTTTTTAAGGTGTGCGATTTGTACAGCGCGGCGGGTCAACCAACACAACCAATTTTAACTACTATTTTTAAGATTGAGACCGAATGATTTTGAAACCCACATTCTTAGATCACTCAAAGTTTCGGGTCCTATACTGACCAAACTGTTTCTGTGAAGAAATTACAATACATTGATATTTTTTTAAACTGAATAAGCTTTAATTTTTTTGTTATTATTATTATTTTCACAAGCATGAATTTAATAAACATAGAAGGATCCAAGGGGCAGAGCCCTTTGGTTAGACGGGAGAACGTGCGAAGCCTGCTATGACCGGCTAAATATCCCCTGACCGCGACGGGAAACGCAAGTTATCATATAGCCACGACGGGGATTCTGTATATATATATATATATATATATATATATATATACAATCCTGCTGAATTTTCATTAAAAATTTTAAACACATTTAGACGTATCTAAAATACTTAATATTTTTGAAAAATTATTCAATTTTTGTAATTAAAAAAAAAAAAAGTTGACCAATTAATTTTTTATTTTTATTTATGTTTAAATTCTGATTACGGATATCGCGAGCAAACCGCCACGGGGAATCGCTATTGTTTGTATATATGTATATTAAAACATATCGTGAGTGATTATTAATCAGCGCCCAGTAAAAACCAATGAAGATAAATTGATGAAAAACCGTATATAAGTTCTTTTTACGGTGTAAGTACAAAGTTTTACTATTTTTTTAATTTCTCGGTAACAAATAGATATCAATTTTTTTGGTGAGTCTTATCTTCATGTGAATATTGAAAAACTATTTATTTTTAAATTTAAAAAAAAATTCAAACTTGAAAGGGGTTGAAAAAGGTAAAAAGATTTTGAACAATGGTTGCATATTTTCCCTACTTCCGACTCTACTTCACTTATATTTTTTCTATTCACTAGATCTGGGCTTTTAAATAATCTTCAGATAAACATCTAAAAACCATTTTCGTGTTTTTTTTTTTTTACCTGTTATTGTATGTGCGACGGGATGGGCTATACCTGCCTTTAGTTACTTGATTAAAAAACACACATTAAAAAGAATGATTACAGATAGATTAAATAATTAAAAACAATTAATAATATTGACAAATAATTAAAAATTTCATATTAGTGGTATTTATTAAAAATTTAAATTATTATATGCATGTAATTATGTTAATTCTTCTAAGTTTTAGTTCTACTGGGTTATTGGGAAGGCGGGGTCATTCGATTTGCGCTGTTTTTAAGTAACGTTTATTATTGTATTTAGTTTACTTTTGTTATGAACAGGTTTTATACAATTTGTTTATTTAATTAATTTTTAGAATTTTTTATTTAGTTAATTTTTTGAGGTCAGCGAGCTTAGGTTATTTTGATATACGTATAATTCATATGTACATGGAATCGCAATAATCTAACCAAAAAAAACCTACACTCGCTTCGGTTGCTAATCCCGAGTAACTAACATTAAATAAACAAATTATATACGATTTATTAATTATAAAAGTACTTAAAAGCAGCGCAAATCGAATGGCTCTTAAAAATAGAGCAAATCTTCCCCTCCCCCACTTTAACACAATAGTACCTTAATTTTAAATATAAATTTAAAATCCATTAAAAGAATTTATCCATTTGGTTAAATAAAAATTGGACGTAATTTAAATGAGTCATACTTTAAAAATATTAGTCAGTCTTGAATTTTGGGATCAGAAGTATTTTGTACACGTATTCTCTTTGCAGACTTTTGATCCACGTTTTTATTGCAGTTGGAATCCTATTAATTAATAACATTTTTATGCGCCGGAAATTGCCTTAATTTAGGATGTTCTGAATTTTATTTTGTCCATGTTTTTGTTATAAGATAATACTAATAATAAAAAGGGGAAAATCTACAGTTGAAAAAACTATTTTATTTTTTGTACCGTGTATTAGGAAAATATTAATAAATTGAATTTGACAGAATGAGTAATTCTGG
>JAAAKQ030151542.1:0-12947 GCA_010016005.3 Zanna intricata
ACACAAAACTTAATTTAAAATACTTGTCGTTTTAATTAAATACAATATTTTGTTTAATTTATTTAATTGAATGATTCTCTAACTAAAGCGCGCGCACGCGCATACCGTATTTATTTCGCGCGGGGTGTGGTGTTACTAGCGGTCATTTTAAATAAATAAATTTTTACACTGTAAACATTATTCAGTTATTTAATTCTATCGCTCACCTGTGACGTCACAACATAGCAGCCGACTGCAGCAATAGTCCAACCGATAAGTGGAACATGAGGTTTGTAACGGAGAGGGGTGGCTGGCTGGGTCTATTTTGATATCAAATAATTTGTGGATTCAATGAGATGCTAATAGAAAAAACTGCAACTATACACCTCCCCGTGCTTTTGAACTGAAAATTTAATAACATTAATGCTTCATATATAGAAGTTGTCTGACCAAGTTTCATCGTAATCGATCGAGTAGTACTGGATATAAGGTGATTTATAGGCAAACACCAAAACACATTTTTGGGTGGTGGGAATGAAAATTAGCAAAAAATCTTTTTTACAAAAGTTTTTATAATATTTACAAAATTATCAAAAAAATGTAACCTTAATTATGCATAATTTATGACGATTTCGTTTTTAGCTCTGTACCCCCACCTTCTGACCTTTTGAAAATTTAATAAAATCAATGTCCCTACTATAGATATATTTTATATCCAAGTTTCGTGAAAATCGGTCCAGTAGTTCTGGATATATATAAGGCAATTTACACGCCAACATACGTAAATACGTACGCACATTTTTTTGCGGAAATTTCGATGTCATTTTTCGGTTTTATACGGTCCTTAGTGGCCAATTCATCATGATTCGGTGAAAACCGCATATGCCCAATTTTGACCGATCACCATACTTTCCCTTCTACATAGCTATAGCTGCTATATGGACGGGAAAATAATAATATTATAATGATTCAAACGTATCAACTTAATTTTAATTAAATAGGTTTCTAATTCTTACCACTATTTTTATCACACGTAAAAGATCGCTGTAATACCGAAAAAGAATTTAGAAGGTTTAGAGTAGCCCTGAAAAGACTGTGTTGAGAAAACGTTAATTTTTCTTTCTTTTTTTAAATATGGATATTGAAAGAAGCTATTTTAAAAAAGGAAACTTGTTGGTTTCTTTAAGAAAAAAATATGGAACACTCAATGTTTCCTACTTTTTCTTCTGTATATTTTACGGAATAAAAACCGCCTATAGAATTTAGCCGGCTCATCTTACCAGATAGTAATAAGTTATTTTAATAGGAAAGCTTTTGCAAAATATGTAGTATTTATCATCCTCTCTACGAAGACAAGTTCAATATAGATATCGGCTAATTCATTTGGTGATAAATCACGTGAAAATCAGTGCACATAAATCATAATTACTTAAGTATGATTTCCTACAAACGGATTGAATTATACTTTATAAAAAGTTTTATGTTATAGATCGAATCCAGTACGTGAATAAATAATATTATTTCGAGGGAGATTATCTATAGATACAGTAATACGAAGTAACTTAATTGTTGTACAATTTACTTACTTCTTAGTAACTAGACGTAGAAAATAACTTCTATTATTTTAATTGATCTTTAATTTATGTATAGGTTGTGTTAATTATAACCAGTATTATTTTATTATATCATACGTGAAAATAAAGATTTAAAGTACAAAACTTAAGAGATCTAATTCGATCGAGAATTAGAAGGTTAAGAGAAAACTAAGAGATCGTAAATTCGTGGGTATTTACAATTGTAAACTGATTAAATTTTTTTTTTTTTTAATTCATAAAATCAAGAGAGTTTTTCGATAACAACTCGAGGGTTCCGCAGGGCTGAGTTCTGGGGCTAGTCTGCTCCTGATCAACATCTCTGACCTGTCTGTTCCAGCCAATATCCCAGTTGCATTTTACACTGATGACACGGCGATCATAGTGGTTGACGATAGCCCGACTACTGCCTCGGAGAAATTACAATCTGCAATGGATGCTTATCAGCATTTGGTTGCGTATATGGAAGAAAAAGGTTAATCTAGTTAAGTCCAGCCAAGTGACGTTCATAATGAGGAGGGAAGATTGCATACAGTTCGGTTAAACGGTATGAGAATACCTCAAGTCAGTACGGTACAGTACCTGGGCTTTTACATTGAGCGCCATTAGAGGGATCATGTTTTGGAGGATGTGAAATTGCTTGAAATTAAGCTTAAAAAAATTTACTGGGTGTTGTGTAAGAGATCACAACTTTCATTTTCTAACAAGGCTCTGCTTTACAAGGCTTTCTTAGAACCAATTTGGACGTATAGGATTGAACTCTGAGGAACGGCTTGTAACAGCAACGTTAAGGTCATTCAACGGTTTCAGAAGCTGAAGTAGTTTTGTAAACAACTAACTTTTATAAACTTAACTTTTCAAATAACTTGTCTAAACAACCTTCTGCAGAACATAATCCACGCGCCGTGGTTCACGAGGAATGCTGAAATGCACGATTACGTAGGCATTCCTTACGTTTGAAAGGAAGTTGGACGTCTAGTTTCGAGGTATTTGTCCAGCTTGGAATTATCGTATTAATCACCTCGCTTTGAATCTGCTAGACAACAGGGAGGACGTTAAGAGGCTAAAAAGGCTGCATGTATTTGATCTTGTTAATGGCTCGTTATGACGATCCGGTTTGGCGACTTGTTTCTCGCGTTTATTGTTTCTTGGCTGTTTCAAAGTTATTGTTTCTTTTACTGTTCTACTTAAAGTTATTTACTTTTTTTTGTTTTTAGGTTAATGTTGTTCATATGAATTTCCATTCAAAGGCACTATCAAATGTTACATTATTATGTTATACTAGGTTTTTTGTATTGCTTCAGGATTATAATTTTTTTTTGAAGCAATCAAGGATTGTTTCAGGGTGGTTCTCTTACAGGTGATGGTCAGTCATGACTTACTTATAACTACATAGTAGTAGGTGGATTGTACGTAAATAAAGAAATTCAGCAAAAAAAAATAAATAAATAAAATAAAAATAAATAAATAACTGTTAAAATCTATAACATAGTAAGTAAAAATTATTGTGTATAAGATAAATGTATTTTATTTTCACAGAGATACATCACTTAGGAAACGTCTTAACATTTAAGTGTTATCTCTAATAATGATAATTATAGATAAATAAATTATATTTATGAAAACATATGAATCTATACTTCTTATTCTATCAAAATACATCTGTTTTATATTTTTATTCAACAATTTATTGGACTCCAGTTAAAAAGTAAATAAATAATGTACGACGTAAACAAACTATAGTTATATTTATTTACAGATTAAAATACTTTTATATATATATTTATTTATTATGATAGCTCATTCAGCGAAAATATATTTCAGGCAACATTGAAGTATAATCTACTTAAATTTTCTTAAATAAAATGAAACGATAAAATATAGAAAGTTATCTTACATAGAGATGGGAATGTTTATAAATAGCTCTGATATCGTTGTATAGTGCGGTTCGGTACGGCAAGTGTACGTATGTCTTGGTATCAAATTATAACAGAAGCTGAGACAGTTAAATAGGAAATAAGAAAAAGTGGTCGGGTTGGTCTATATATGTACGTATAAGTTAGAGGGAAACATGAAGGCAGCTTGCAATATAAAGGAGGCGATAAATAAAGTTCGGCTGGGAACAAAAGGCTCTTTGTGCGCTATTCTATACGGTTATATGGTTCGATGGAAAGTGTATAATAGTCGAGATAGCGTTATGATTTGTGGGCA
Source organism: Zanna intricata (assembly GCA_010016005.3). NCBI lineage: Eukaryota > Metazoa > Arthropoda > Insecta > Hemiptera > Fulgoridae > Zanna > Zanna intricata. Next base: position 3,783 of record JAAAKQ030151542.1, read on the forward strand.
GGAAGATGTGTTCGTTGTCTTGGCCGTGGCACGCAGCATCCGTCACGCGCGTCATCTGCACCCTTGTCTGCCCCAAATTGCAACTTCACGTATAATAATCACGACCCTTTATTATAGTATTGTAAAGATGCAGGTCTGTAATTATCACAATCTAGAAAGATTGATTGACATATATCTCCCTTCAGCTTTCTCTTGTAAAACTGCTTATATCTTTCTCAACATGCATTGTCAATGATTTATCTTTGTTTCAACCATCGATGGAGAAACATTGCTCTCAGGAGATTGTACTCGTAATTTAAACATTTGACTTACACATATTGAACTTAATATAATATTTTTTTCCCATCCACGGGTAAAATATGAGTAAGTAGTTTTTTTATGTATAAAAATTAATACAGTCAGCTTAACAGTTTTATTTTACTTATTTCCTTTTCTGTCATTTATCTTTTTTACAGATTTATGAAGCATAGTACTTACTAAAAATGTATATTCTTTCAAGCAAAGATATGGCAAATTCTTTGCATGACGGCTTGGAGTATGGTACAGCTTGCAGTTAGGAGATGATGCCCACTTAAAAAATAACACAAACCTCTTGAAAAAAGCCTTTTAAATAAATGAAGGTGATTTGTTTGTTTCGCCTTTTAAAAGATGTTCTTAATTATAAATGTCTATAACGCATTACAAGCAGAAGAAAATTATTCGATATGCATTTTTCATTCTTAAATTTAATTTTCCTTTAACTTAAAACACTATAATTTTATAGACGTTGTAAAAAAAATCCATTTATCCAAAATACAATCTCTTTTACTTCATTGTACAAAGAAAAGGAAGTATTGTGATCGTGAAAAATTTCGTTTTTCAGATTTCAACGGAAATATCCGTTATGACGTTCTCTGAATCCATTCTGACTAGTTTAGGCGTGACTTCTGTACGAAATTATCTCGCATAACTCAGAAACGATCAGCCGTAGGATTTTGAAATTTTGGTTTTAAGATTGTTGTAACATCTAGTTGTGCACCTCTCCTTTTAATTGCAATCGACTGAACCAAAAGTGTCCAAAAAAGGCCAAAATCCAAAAAAAAAAATTGATTTTTGACTTTTTCTTTACTGCAGTAATACGCTCTCATTGAGAGCTTTTCAAAGACCTATCATATGATTTGTGGGCAGGAAGATGTGTTCGTTGTCTTGGCCATGGCACGCAGCATCCGTCACGCGTGTCATCTGCACCCTTGTCTGCCCCAAATTGCAACTTCACGTATAATAATCATGACCCTTTATTATAGTACTGTAAAGATGTCTGTAATTATCACAAACTAGTTCTTATTTTCATTGGTTCCTGAATTATAGCCAAATAAAATTTTTATTTAATAAAACAGTTGGATCTTACAAGGGAAGGCACATCGGATCGAATCAGACTTCATCTCGTTTTTCATTTCTTTAATTTTTTTATTTTAATTTATTAACTTTTTTTAATTTAAATATAATAATCTTTTAATAATTATTGGCCTGTGACTGTAAAAAATGTTTTACAATAAACCATAATTCAATAATAATAATAACGAAAAAGTCGGACACAACAAAAAATCAGAGGCTATTTATGAAGTAAAATTTTATGGGCTTTTACAAATGTGTACCTGTTTCGTGAAACATGTGATTATTTAGTATTAACTGAAAATTATAAATTAGAATCGTATTATTTTACGATTTTCGTACAAGGAAATCATATGGTGTCCACATTATTTTTTTTTTACAATTATGTATGATCGACTTCAATGAAGATTTCCCCATAACAAAGAGAAAGAGTATAAAATAACTACAATAAGTAATAGATGAAATTTAAAAAAAGAAAAAAGAATTCGTTCCATATTTTTATTACATTAGTTAAACAGCAGCCATGGAGCTTTCTTTCTTTATCTGTTTAGCCTCCGGAACTACCGTAAGGTATTACTTAGGAGAAAGAAGAGGATGATGTATATGAATGTGAATGAAGTATAGTTTTGTACAATCTCAGGTCGACCACTCCTGAGAAGTGTGGTTAATTGAAACCCAATAACCAAAGAAAACCGGTATCCACGATCTAGTATTCAAATCCATATAAAAGTAACCTTTACTTGAACTCTCGACTTCAAAATCAGCTGATTTGCGATGTCGAGTTAACCGCTAGAGCACCCTGGACAGCCACGGAGCTAGGTTCATTAAAATCTACGCTACGAAGTAATTTGGTTTGTATTTTCTATTCATTTTCAAAAATTATATTTCCAATGTCAATTGCTAATTTTTACTAAAATATATTTTAATAAGCTTTTTCCGACATTAGCTGAAGAATATTTTTTTGTGATCCGCAACCTATTATGGTTAAACAAATTTTCACAAGAAAATTATTAATTTTCTTTACATTTATAACTTCCTGAAATTTCCTTTCTGTAATTTAAATAAAAAATATTTCGATTACATAGAAGTTTAAAATTTGGCACTGATTTTTTAAAAATGTGGAAAATATTTAAAAAATTCAAGGAAAATAAAATTTGGAATTTTATGTTTTACGGATCACAAAATTTCCAATGTTATTTTTAAACATGATATATTTTTCAGAATTAGTAAACCAAAATAATAAAGAAATGCAATGTTTAATCAATCAGTCTCTTATTATTATTATTTAATTACACGTAGTGATAGATATTACTTTGTCATCTTCATATTTTTCTCGAGATAGTTAATTCACCTTAAAAGCTAGAAGTTAATGCCGAAAAATATGGTGCAAAACTTTTGTGTATGAATTTGTTGAATGCCGAAATTTGGCATAGTTGTTATTCTGTTATTATTTAGAAAAATTACAAAGCCACAACTTTTGGTAAACCATTTAATGTTTAAAAAGGGTTTGTTCATAAATTTATAATCTTACAACTAAGATTTGTACTTTTTGTTTATTCTTTTGGCTACTTATTTCTTTGTTTTCTTCACTTGTCGATTCATACTATTTTGAAGTCTCTTCTTTTTCTATATTCTAGGTTTTTTATTCATTGTTATTTTGTTATATAAACCCGAAGTAATATTCATACAACCATAATATTATATTCGCAATAAGTAGTTTTAGAATCAAAATTTGTTAATTATAAACCGAACCAAAGAAGAAACTTTTTAATTCTAAAGTTTAAAAATCATGATCGGGATTTTATGAGCACTTTTTCTCTGTGTAATCCTAAATGATTCTGAATACGAATGACGTACTATGTTTTTTTATGGATATCTTACTTCTCTAACGGTCATATGAGCTATATTCTGCTAGTAGTCTCAAGAATCATCTCGGTACCCTTCAATCTCTATTTTGGTTTCTAGATTTAACACTGCGATCTAAATAAGAGAAATGGTCTGAGGTTGTATAAAATTAAAAGAGTATATTCCTTTATACTTCGCTTAGAAGTTTATTTCCTTTTAATGTACATAAAGTATCAAAAATTGTTATAATCAAATTTTAACGTCCTCGACTGAATATTCAACGTAATACTTGTTCTGCTACCTTAGTGTTAATTAACACTTTATTGTAAGCGTAGATTAAGAAGAAAATTATATTCTTAACTTTGCTAAAATAAAATAAAAATTTACATATTATCAATAATAATTAGTAATAATTACCAAGATCAACATCCTCATTAAATGTAGGACATCCTGACTCCATAGGGGAAGACACCCTCTATGCGACGGTTCGGTCGTCATTCCACCCCCACCGTACCTAGTCCTTATGGGATTTATCGGAGGTCATCTTCAGTATCTCGGCAATTAAATCTTTCAGTCAAGCCTCAGCCAAGATTCCATTGATGCAAATGCCACTAGCGACATTCCCATCGGTGTACTACACTAACATAAACTACAATCAAAACATATCTAATCAAATCTCAAATAATACTGAATGACTTTCTAAGAACGAAGGAATAGAACTCTATCTACCGTAAAAATAAAATAAATGTAGGACAACGTTACAAAGCAAAGATATTTGGTAATTAGCCGTAAAGGTTTAAAAATGCACAGCCATCTAAATGAATAGTATAAAACAAAAACTCCGTCTAACCCTCTTTTTTATAAAACTGAAATTCTAAATTTTGAAGGGCTTTAGTTAGGTCCTAAGAATTTCTTCGAAAGTTTTTAAGAAATTTCATTTTCTACACGTAAAAATCTCCTAATGTATGTAACTGTTGAACGATCTGCACATTTTACATAGATGCTTAAAATCTTAGAAGTGAAGAATCTTTTCGAATATTAAGTTAATTATTTCGAGTAATTATTACCGTTTTTACAAGGCTTCGGAATATAGTAAAATATTATGTTAAAAACTTTTAATATTTTAATAAATGATTAGAAAAACTAATTTAATGAATATTAATATAAGTCTGTTACAATTATAAATTCAAGGTCTTCAGTAATTTTTGAGGTAAATTTATTTTAAAATAAAGTATAGCCAAAAAAAAGCCGAAAAAGTATAACCAGCCCACCATTTTAGAAATACTCCTATATATATAACTCTTTCAAGAAATATGTATTTAGATAAATTCTGAAAAAAAATTATAGTAAGTAGCCTTTATTTACACGGTTTTACAATAAAAATTACAAAAAAAAAAAAATAAATACTTAATTTTTATAAAAAAATCATAATTAAAAATTCTGTCCCATCCATACAGTAATAAAACAAAACATAGCATTTTTTTTACAAAAAAAATGACGTTATGTTTAAAAAAAATTGTAGGCCTTCTTCTGAGTACACTAGTTTTAATTCCTCCGCTCATACCTATCTTATCAGTACATTTTATCTTCTGCTTTTATCAACCTATTAATCTTTACATTTTCAGAAAAATCATCCGTCCATGTTTAATTTGTCTATTCCTCTTATGTATTTAAGTCTTTTATATCATTATTTAATTTATTATCCGAACGCCTACTCCCCGTCATATGATACTTTCTAGTTCCACTAAATGTTATTCTTTCCTAATAACTTTACGTTATGCGCTGGGTAATGACACTAGCACTTTTACTTGGTTACTTTGTTTATGAAAACAGAAAATTACAACTAACATGATAATAACCAACTAGAAAAAATAAATAAATCAACATTAAAAGACCAAATAACAACCAAGTCAAAAGATTTAATCAGTAAAAAGTTAAAATAGAAGTTTTTTACAATGCGTGTATTTCGATACAATGGTATTTTTTCAAAATATTTGCTGTTTGATCTCTTTCTCATATTGCCTGATTTACTCCTGGCTCTTTTTTTATGATTTTCCCTTCAATTGTAGATTTACTGGAGGAATTTTCGTCACTTCTTTGCCGTTTCTTTAACTTAATTTTAATCCTGTTTGATCGTAAATCCTCTATAGAATATATTCTGGTCTGCTAAATAGTAGTTTATCATAGTTGAAAATGGCCTTCTCCTCATTTTCTTTGTAAGGGTAATATAAGGAAAAAGGTATTTAAACATTTGCTTGACTCTACGTGACATATCTTCTTTATTTCTAACATTTGACCATTTTTTACTCTTTGATAGTTTACTGTTACTTTTTAAAACGCTAATCCGTGAAAAAATTGAATTTACCTTCACTAGTATCGGACTTATTTCATTTTTGGCATTTAATCTCCTTGTATCATTAATATTTTACGATAGTGTTATGGGTGTAGTAGTGGTAGGAGAGTCACAGAGTAGTAGCGGTATGCTACTAAAATGTATTTATTAATTTTATTGCACAGTTATTATAATAAAAGCTTTTCGTTTATTTTTTTATGCTTTAAAAACTATATTTTTGAATAAAAATCCCAAATCAAAGACTTTTAAAACTACATTTATTGTGTATACGAGTAAGTAATATTTTAAATAAATCATAAATACTATAAAAAAAGTAATGTACATAGAGATTATTTTTATTGACAGACATGTTATTTAAAGGACAAATAAGAAGTTATAACTTATGCAAAATTATACATTATTTTCATATTTTTAATAAAGTAATTGATTTACCGTATTAACCGCGGTCTTCAGTTTTGTATCTGATTTATTTTTGCGCAATATAAATTATTTTCTGCAGATGTGGAAGTGAGTCCAATATATAATTTGTTCTACTTGGCCGGTTTTCCCATTTTTCAAATAATTCATAAAGATCGCTTTCTGCAAGTTATTACTTTGCTGTGTGCTGCTGTTCATAGCATTTGAGAAAAAAATACGAGTGTTCTTATTTCTTATATACGAATACAATACACTGTATATCAATAAGTCAAATATGATGAATGTTATACATATTCTATTTCAAATAAAAAAAAATTTACATTTACATTTTTTATTAATATTACTTTCATCTTGCAATTTCAAATTCCTTTAACCAGTCATATATAATTTAATTATAATTATTAAATAAAATACCAAATTAATATTAAATATAGATATATATATTTAATATTATACCAAATATTAAATAATTTGTTACTTACGCAACAATTTTTACCTCTATTTACAATACACAAGATTTATTAGACCATATAAAAAAAGATTTTAATGCGTAAAAAATTAATTTCAGCATTAAATTAAATACTCTTAGAAATAATTTATTTTAAAAAATGTATTGATTTTTAAAAAAACGGATGACTTTGAGAGCATTTAAAAAATCATTTTACGAACTAAGTGCAGTATTTTAAAGCAAGACCCGGTGACATCTTAGTGGCAGTTTTTTATAAGGGTGAGGCACAAAGAAAGTTTATAATACTTAGATCTGATTGGTATCGTATGAAACATATAAAGAATTCCTACCAAGACTTTACAAGGAGAATAAACATGAGGAGTCTTTGAATCAGCTCACAGATAGCACTCCTACTAGAATAAACTGACTGTACCGGTCTTTGTACAAAGCTAGCAGAGCTGGACCTATACCCAGAACTTATTTTATAAGAAAGAAGAAACCAAGAGCTAGAAAAAGAAGGGCTAGGAGAAAGGATGACCTATTCTCAGAGGAACGGCATTACGAGACTAATAATCCGATTCGGAGGATATTTCAAGGTGTCTCCATGCAGCAGGCAGCATCCTACCCACATACTGAACTGTCCGCTTGGCCGAAAGGGACAGTCACACCAAAATAGGTGAAGCACACTAGTACTCAATAATTTATTTTGACCAGCATAAATACATATACAAAAGAATTACTGTTAATCAGGAATTAAAGAGTTACCCCCCAGAAATTATGGGTATTAAAGTATAAACCAGCTACACGGAGTTTTATATTGTGAGGAGTTGTACTCAATTAAATAATAAAATTTTCAACCAAACCATCACTGGAAATTGTTTATGGATAAAATAAATGGTTTATAACTTTGAGATATCAAATTAACACTTTTATTTTGAAAAATATTCAGTTCTTAGAGAAACAGAAAAAAATTTCGTTTGTTATAATTCCAAAACTTTACTTTGGGTATTCTTCGGAAAGTCATCGTATGTCCGCATTTAAATTTTTTTTCGAATTGTTTAAAAGCTAACTTGATAGCTTTTTTCTCCACGGACAGGAGGAGAAAACCATGCAAATATCCTTTCTTGTAGTTTCTTTCTTCTTATTCCAGAAGTTCTTCATTGTTTCGGACTGTATACCTCTTCTTTCTTCAGTCCATTCTCCTCTGTTGAGTTTTCTTTTCACATATAGAAACCTTTAATTAACAAAAATTTTTCTCTGTATTCTTTTTAATCTAGACGTTTATTTTCTGTAATGTTGAACTTTTTTAGTTTTTCTTTCATTTATTTAATATATTAGGAAAGGTTCCTGCGGTGATCCGATTCACGTTTAACTTCATACTACTATCAGGCACCCCGGATATCGATAGACCGACTTTGTATTCAGGGTGATTAATTTCATAAGAAGCAATAACTCATGATATTAATGTTTTTGGCGGTTGGACAAAGCCCAGTGTAGAATAATTACCGTTCTTACCCAAGAGGATTTCGTATTTATTTACTATTTTATTATTATCTTTATTATTGTGGATTATAGTAAAAACAATCATGCTTTTACGACAGTATCATGTATTATCAATATATTGATAATTTATGTATATAATGTATTGATATATTATCAAATAAATCTGTTATTTCATAATAAAAAATCATTATCAGCATGAAATCCCTTCGTTTTATACTTCTTTATATTTCTAAGGATTTGATAGTTTCAGAGTTCTTCAAGCAAACTTTTTATTTATTTCATTTTTTTTTTATAGAAGTTATCAATAATTGCTAAAATATTAGAAAAAAAAAATACTCTATAAAACAAAAAATTTATTTATTTTTTAGTACCTACTCCTCTGAGCTCATTGCTTGGCTTAGCAATTTAATCTGCCTTGAGGGTTGTTGAGGTCCAAAGTGACGTCAGCTTCCTGTTAATAACTGATCCTAGGAATGAAACTGAGTTTCAACTGCAGACGATCAGAATCCATCATGCAAATTATCTATTTCAAGAGTAAACAAGAATGTGGTATTTATATGAATCTCGGGCCTTTACTGCTTCCTTGAACGCGCTGATGAGGCTGCCAAGAGAGCGGCAACAAATTGCCTCTGATTAGAATCAACATGTAAGAGCGGTTTCACGAAGACACCTTTCAAAATATTTACTCAGTGGAATAATAAGTTCTGGCTGCTGTCCTCCCGCGCCCTTATCGGTATCCGGGAGAACGTCTTCCAGGCTAATGATTTCACACACAAAGCAAACCCACCCCCACCTATTTTTCTCTCCTTAGCAAAACTATGAAGCGTGCAATATAAAATGATCCGTAAACTACTTACATCTAGATTGTCCAATGTTTGGGACTATTTGTCGACAGTTAAACATGGTTCAGATAGGAGGAGTTTACTCAATCGTACGAAATACATCAAAAGCGGTTTCTATATAATAGTGGAATGAAGAACTTAATTTAGTGGTTTTGTTTGCGTGAAATCCGTTACGAACAGTGAACAATAAAAATTGTGTAGAGGTCATTTCTAGTTTCTACATTTGTTATATAATGTTTGGTGTTATTATTTAACTATTTATGAACAGTTTATTTAATTCGCTAATGACTCTATTCATTGATGTGATTAAAGACAAACAACGAAGAAAAAAAAATTTTGATCCAAATTTTTTTTATAAAATTGTATCAAAAAATTAAAAAAATTTA
>JAAAKQ030151553.1:0-12947 GCA_010016005.3 Zanna intricata
GTTAGTTTTAGCTATTAGTTCTTAGTTATTTATTATTTTAGTTATTTTTAATTATTAGTTTTAGTTTTTAGTTTCTAGTTTCTATCTGTGATATTAGTTATAAGTTTTAGAACTCTAACTGTGGTAATAGTTAACTTTTATCGTTTTTAAATTTTAATATAGTTAAAGTTTTAAAGATTTTAAACTGTGATATTAGTTGTAAGTTTTTAATAAAAGTAGTTTTTAAGTTTATAATAATCTTAATCCGGACGATGATAACGTAGAGACGTTCTTCGCCCATAAAAAAAAAAAAAAGTTTGGCTTCAGAGATTACTGTAGATATCACTTTGTTAGCAATGAGTCCTATAAATTCTTCGTATATAGTTTTGGACGTATAACTAGTACTGCCACTTCCTTTGTTTACAAACAAAAATGGATCGAATTCAGCTAAAAATTCGAGAAGCATCAGGAAATTGCCATTATTTTTAGAACCTAACTTCTCTTCACTGCCTCTGAATGGAAGTCCTCACACAGCTAATGAATGAATTGATAGCAGCTACTACTCGTCTTAGTACGTTTCTCCAATATGCAATCTGATCATATTGCTCAGTCAAATCTCTCTCAATTCGTGCTCGACAATCTGCTCGTTGTTTTAAATTCGAAATGCATTTATTATGGCAGGGAATTTTCGTGTTCTTTTATACATTGACTTGCGTGCTTCCAATCATTAAATCCATTTTTTCCACTGAAAGAACAATCATTTTGTGGATTGAAAGAAGACATGCTACATAAAAAACAGATCCTTTGCTTTCTGAATAAACAAGCCACGATCAAGCTGTTTTTTCTCCATTCAAAAGACTTCTATGAAATAAAGCCTGCGAGCACTGTCTCAGTCTGCCATCGTTGTACACTCTTTTGGATTTAGTGAAATCCTCATTTATGTTTTGATCACAACCATTAATCGATATATGGTCACGAGTAAAATCATTAATGAACCATTTTGCTGGATCTTTATCAACTATCATTATTATTGCAAATGACCTCTTCTGAAAATTCACATGTAATCTCCTATCTCCTTAACAAACATTTTTTGCAAAGTAACAGAGAGAATGGTGAACCGCAGATTTACATGGTATTTGGAGAGACATGACCTATCTCAGAATAGTGTGGTCTCCAACAAGGACAATCTTCCACTAAGCTATTTTAAAAATGCTTTCTCGTTCTGCCAGTGCCTCATTGCTATCTTCTTTGATATCAGAAAGGTGTACAACACGGCCTGGTGACATGATAACCTAAATACCCTCAAAGAATGGGGAGTCAAGGACAATATACTTGCTTTTATTAGGGGTTTTTTAAATTACTGAACTTTCCATGTTCATGTTGGAGATTCTCTATTGGGTATAGCCATCAACAATATTAATAAATGTGTGCATCCACCTGTTTCATCTTCGTTATTTGTTGATGACTTTGCTGTATATTATCTCCCGTTCAACAGTCACAGCAGAGAAACTACTACAGAACACTATATCTCGCCTTGAAGCTTGGTTAGGGTTACCAGCTTCAACTTATCACCTGAGAAAAAAAATGTGTAGTCTTTTCTCAGTTGAGGGGCCCTTCCATTCTGCAAGTCTTTCTCAATGGAGAGCTAATTGCTGCTATCTCTTCTGATATCAGGTTCTTAAGTTTATTTTTTGATTGCCGCCTTATGTGGGTCAAACACACCACAGAATTAAAAACAAAATGTTCCAAACTTAACAGGTATGCTGCAAGTACCTAGCAACACCAATGGTGAAGCCAATCGGTCATGTATGATATGTTTTTATTATGCCTTAATTCATTCCCATTTAGAATAAGGTTTTGTTGCCTACTCTTCAGCGCATCATACCATACTTAAAATGCTGGATACTGTACATCATGCTTTCCTTAAGCTTGCCATAGCTGCCTTTAGATCAAGCTCTATCATAAGCTTACTTGTTGACTGTGGTGACGCATCACTTTGGGATAGACAGGATCTATCCCAATCTTCTGGTCTTCTATCTTCTAGGATCGATTTTTCCCGTCTTAAAGGATAGCAAAATCACCTGGTTTTTGACTCAGTCCTTGGGAATCCTAATTTAGGCAGGTATGAGGACTTTTTTTTTAATCTCCAGGATCACTGTTAGGTATTGCTTCAGAGGATGAGATGAATGATTTGCGTCGTGTGTGAAAATGCAATGCCTGACCTGGGTTCAAACCTGGGACCTCCAGATGAAAAGCCGAGATGCTACTATTCACGCCATGGAAGCCGGCAAAGCAGGTATGAGGGCCATCCTTGTCGTATTGCACCTATAGGTGTTTGTACCCGACGTCTACACCATATAAATGTTGACACACCTTCTATTTTTCCAACGCATCCGTGTTCATATCTTCAACCTTATAAATTTTATTTTACCTTACGATATACAATAAAGAATCAACACCGCCTACTGTCTTCCAGCAAATGTTTCATTCTATTCTTTCAAAGATAAAATCAGTCACAGTAGTATACACAGATGGATCAAAACTGAACTATATGCTATAAATAAGGCTCTGAATATCATTAACCCGAAGTACCGAAATATCCTTTTTTGCAGTGACTTGTGTAGTTCTCTCTGAGCTTTAGAAAATTTTTATTCCAGACTCCTATCGTCATCAAAGTCTACATCGCAAATTGTTGTGTTGAGCCATCGCAATACACAAGTGAGTTTTTGCTGGATCTCTTGCCATGTGAGGATCCCCGTGTAATGAACATGCAGGTTCCGCTGCTAAAAACCCTCTTTCACTACTCGTGTTACTATATCGACTTTATTAACTGTGTAAAACTCGCACTTCGCGCAAAGATGACTGGATTGCTAAGTAGACAACAAACTATGACATATCAAAGACACTATGTTGCCATGGAATTCCTCCCACAAGAAAATTCTCCAAGAGGAAGTGGTCCTCTGCCGATTGCGGATAGAACATACCAGAGCCACTTACGGGTACCTTATGTCAGCGGAAAATGCACCACTATGCGGAAGATGTGCCTGCCACTTAACTGTGCACAACATCCTTGTGGATTCCGTATGTTATGCGACCTTGTCTTAATTTAAATTGCCCAGAACCTCTTAACTCCTGAACCAGAACTCTTAAATTGTAACCACTATCTACATTTAATGTATACTTGCTATTATAAAAGTTCTTAAAAATAATTAAAAATTTGAACTGGCGTCATTAACATTATCGAATTCATGACGAGTCATATCTTTGAAAACTCTGTTTTGTATTAAGTTAATTTTATTATAAGATAATCTGCGGATGATCCCCACGCTGTTAACCCGTATCAAATGAGAGATTCGAAGAAAGATAAATAAAGTAAGCATTTACAGTGAATAGGTAAAAGGAGTGAGATGTGGTGGAACTTCACAGCAACTGTCCTTAGACTTTTGACAAATCTGTTTTATATGGTGATCACACTTGAAAAAAGATTCAAATGAACACCAAGATATTTGTATGTATCAACATTCTGGAGTTGTTCACAGTTACAGTTCATATGGTTTTTTTTTTATGCAGTCACATGTGTGACAATTTATTTTTATAGTTCTTTGGGATCATAGATAATGAGATCTTACGTGTAATACAACGGTTTTTTTTAACATTAATGACTAGGCCATTATCATGCAGCCATTTTAATAGATTATTAAGGTATGCTTGCATTAAAGCTTCTGCATCTTCAAATTGTTTGTGTCCAATAGCTAAAACACTATCATCAGCATATTGGAAAAGTCGTGAATTACAGATCGCATTGACCATGTCATTAACATACAAATTAAGAAGTGTTGGACCTAATATAGATCCTTGAGGCACACCACTCTCCAATGGGTATTTATCGCTATAAGTATTTTTTATTTTAACAATAAATTTTCTGTTACTCAAGTAGCTTTTTAACATGTTTAAGCTATTGACAGTAATTTAGTCTTTTGATATGATTTGAAGGTTTTAGTTCTTGAACACACATTATTTTGTACAAAAAAGTCAGTTCTTTTATTGTAGCTTTATGTGCAGTAGTAATTCTGATATCTTGCTGCTATCTTACACACTGACTGATGGACTTTTAGCCATAGCACCCAAAATATCAAGCAGCTTCTGTTCCTTTGTCGCCACCACCATAGCCAAATCATCGGAGTAGGGCACCAACTCTACCTCAAGTGGCCACTCCTCTCAAAGAAGGTTGTCATATACCACACTCCATAGAATGGGACCAGAACAGACCCCTGTGGCACCCCCGCTGCGTGGGCACGATGACCTCCTCTTCCTCTCCAACGTGACTCTGAGCTCCCTTTCAAGGAAATATTGCTGCACGATTCGGAGTAAATACGGCGCTATCCTTCTTCTTTATAGCTGCTGCAGTATGGTCCATTTCACCGTATTAATGCATTTGCAAAATCAAGGAGGACAACCAGAGGAATCCTCCGAACATGTCTGGACCCCTGGGACACCTTCTCGACCATCTCTACCACTCTCTGGGCAGCATCCACCGAGCTTCTTCTCTCGCAGAAGCTATACTGCCTTTCGGAAAATCCTCCGCAACTTCTCCTGTAATCCGTTTGCCAACAGAACCTCGAATAATTTTTTCAGCAAATATACTAGCCTGTAACATAATGGGCCGCCCTCACCCCCATCCATCTTAGGCAAAAGATCTATTATCGCTGCCTTCCAAGAGACCGGAATGTATTCCTCATATAGACACTAATTGCAGGCCTCCAAAAAGGTGGATGGAGCCCTTTGGACCCCCCCCCCCCATCAACGCCCTCATAGTCTCAACAGTCACACCATCCACTTCTAGACTCTTCCCCGGTCGGAGTCACGAGACTGCATAGCAGTTCGTCAGCCGTGAAACGCGGTATCTCGGAGCCTCGTCTCCCGGCAATAGCGGTCGACAAAGTTCTTTTAAGGTGATCTTCAAGAAGCCCTGGGCAACGACCTCCCCAGCCGCTTCTTCACTAACTTATATGCCGTGATTCAGCGGTTCTCGTCCAACTGGGCGCAGACCTCCCTCCACCTTTCCCGCTTAGCTCTTTGTATTGCCCTCCGGAGATTCCTTGTAGAGCTTTTCAACTCCATCATCGCCCTTTCGCATCCCTCCTAGTTCTCCCTTCTCCGCAACCTGGTAAGGATACGCCTGATTCGGACGCAAATCCTCCGCAGGTCGGAGATCTCCCTCGACTACCAGAACACTTGCCTCAGTCGTGCTCGCATAGCTCTTCTGATCAGGACAAGTGTACAGGCAACCTGAACGATATCGTCGATGTTGACACCCACTTCTTCCTCCTGCTGCACTTGCGTCAGTTTCTCCATGAAGGCCTGCTGTAACTTGTGGATATCCGACGGTCTGAACACCCACAGCTCGTTCTGCTCTTCCTGACGCACCTTATAGCGCCAAACAGCCACCTCGATACACCGATGGTCGCTGAGCGTCTCCTTTTCCAGGACCCGCTATCGTATCGCTGACGAAGTCGAGTACGGATTCAGATATTCCTCTCATAGAGGTAGGCACCCCTTGCGTATTGAGGCATGCCGTATTCAGCGACTCCATCGCCTCCACCAGTAATCTTCCTTTCTCATTAAGAGTCACATCTCCAGTGTACAGGCTCTTGGCATTAAAATCGCCAATCACGATGATAGTGCGCCTATGACCCCTCATCGCCGCCACCAAGTCATCCAGGAACCTGACGAACTGCTGGATGGTGCTGTTGGGGGAGACGTAACAGCTAAGCACTACCTTCTTCCCCCCCAACACACACCCAAACAAAGGCATCTCCCTGGCCCTGTCGAATGATATCCAGCCCCAGGTAAGTTGATTGCTACCTATATAGTGGAATTGCACCCGAGAAACTTATTCCAGTTGCCATCGGAGACCACCGCCAAGTTCAGTTCCGCAACTACCATTATATCTTCTCCTGTTTTCCTGGATGGCTCTCGCGGGGTCAAATCTTGACATGGCCATCCCTGACGCAATGAAAACACTTCTTCGAGCTGTCTAACTAGACCCTTACACGAGGTTGGCTTATGGCCAAGATCCCAGCACCTGTAGCACCTCTCCTGTCTCAGAGCTAGGACCACCCGAAAGACACCATTTCGAACCTCAGACACCCCTTTTGCAGCAACTTTTCCGCCTCGCTATTACAAACTGTCAGATACCTGCGTTTTTGAGTGAACTGGCCTTTCTTGATGGTCAGCCTCCTATACTTTACTACTTCGATAACTTCGACCACCGCCCTAACTACCTCTTCACGACTGATTTAAGCATCTATGTCCTAAAGCAAGTCTTCGGTTTTCCCTTTTCCTTAGGGCGTTCTTTACCACATCCTGCATAAGCTTCTCCGGTCCCTGTCCTTGAGCCTGATCAACATATCCTCCCCCTGTCCCTTACGGACAGAGAGAATCTCTTCATCCACCTCGTCAATCCTCTCTTGGCCTCCTTAAGAAGGTCGGCAAAAATCTTCTTTCTCTGCTAATCCACTCCCTTGACGATCAGTAACTTCGCCTTCTCGGCAGGCGCTGCGCTGTTCGATCTATAACTCTTCGGTTGGTGCTTTGCTATTCTGTCCACGTACAAGCCGGTCGTCTTACTCGTTCTGCATAATTTTTCTCCTAACACGAGCCGTATCACTCTCTTATACTCCAAAGATTATGTCCTTCGCCTGGAGGAAAATCTCTCCGACACCCTTCCTCAAGTGGAAGATATTTTCCTCTGTAATTGAGGAATCAATTACCAGTGTGAACACCTTCCTCTCAAAGTCCTCCATTAGGTCATCTCCTTGGAGGAATGTAGCTGACTCAGTGTAGGCAAGAAGCTGGTCTACTATTAGCTGTCTCGCCATTCTAAATATGGATTCTGAGAATTTAGTTTTCTGCTTGGCCAAGTCGAAGATGACAGCCAAAATTTTTCTTTCTTGGCAAAGACTGGATCATTCAGTTCTAACGTCTTGAGGAACCACTCTGTCCTCCATTTAGCCGCCACAAGAATGTCGATTTCATAGTTTTTGACACCCTTCTCTAGTTGGCACAATTCGTTGTTGCACGTCGACTGTAGTTTGACAGGCCACCTCCTTCATCTCGGCTTTGCTCTCAAACAGGTTAGATTCAATGAACCCTGTAAGGTCATCACTATTCTCTTCATATCCCCCACAAGCTCTTTAAGCTCCCTGGCAGTGTAATTCTTCTCAGCATTTTTCTTAAGGGTGCTGGTTATGCTGAGGAGCTCTTTTACATATTTTACAAGGTCCTTTGCTGGGTGCCCTCAAAATGTTCCTCCATCTCTTTGGGGTTTTTCTTCAGAGAGCAACTCCTGTCCGCAGAACTACTCACTGTTACTGCAACTACACTGAACAAAGCCGTGCAGAATTTCAAACTTAACTACTGACTGTTGCCATCAGTCCTGGCAATATACTTATATCCTTAGACCTGCAGAGTCAGTACCCACCTCATCCCTTAACTGTTGAATCATAATAATTCTCATCATCCATGCTCTTACATTTTTCCATAAATTCTTATTCCAATCCAGTAAACCTTCTCTTCGAACAACAGCTGTTGGAGGTGCCACTGTCTGTATTACAAAGAACAGACTTGTCACCCTGAGAAGCAACTAAAAAGGGATCCTTCTTTTTAGTTGCTTCTGGATTCCTTTCATTTTTATTATCTCATTCTTTTTTCTTAATTGGAAGGAATCCATTACCCTGGTCCTGTTACAATATTAATTAATATAATCTCATGCATTAATGTACTTATTATAAATGTAATATGAGAACACAATCATAAACAAAACAAAAAAAATTTAAATAGAACATAAAAACATCCAAAAAAGTCTAATAAACAACTTTTCATTATAATGTTAATTACAAATATAATTTAACTAATTAAAAATTATTCTCTCTTATTGAAATTTAATAACAAAATGAGAAATGAGATAACAATTTATGCTAACTATAACTCATGCTCTATTAAAATGAACATATTAATTATTACTTACATAATTATGATTTACTATCAATATAAAGGATTACAACAGCCCGAGATATTATATGTGTTGTAATTTATTTATTTTTTTTTTTTTTTATACCTTTGGAACCACCATTAGGTTATATCTTCAGAGGATGAGATGAAGGAATTGACGAATTATAGCGTGTGTGAAAAACTCCATGCCTGACCGGGATTCGAATTCTGGACATCCGGATGAAAAGCCGAGACACTACCACTTGGCTATGGAGGCTGGCAGTTTTGAAACATGAAATGATATCTATGCATTATAACACACAGCAAAGCACTAGCTAAAAAAGTCAGTACTGAACATGTTAAATCAACAATAATCTGACCGTATCAAAATTATTCCTCCATTTGAAGTATAGATCATTCACCATTTTTAGCTGTCTAAAAAAAGTTGTTGCTGTCATCAATTCACCTTACATGGGTTGTTAGTGTAGATAATGTTCACTGTGTCTATGTAATATATTAACAGTGACTGTTTTATTCTCAACAAATTCTTTCATCAATTTGTGCTTCAATTTTTCAATCAACTAAAGGTTGTTTACAATGATTTTTTTACGAACCTTCAATTTTAATGTTCAACATTTAGTTAATTTTTTTTTTCTAAAAAAATCTGGATGTGATCTAGTTTTTAAATTGTGAAATTTTCTTATAAATATTTATTGAATTGGTAGATCCTTACTTTCTAGACTATTGTTCTTGAATTGTTGTCCAAATGCTTCCTGTTAAAAAAAAAAATTTCATTCAAATGTATACAAATTGTATTTTTCTTTGATTTGTAATGTGTGTAGCTTTGTTACATGTTTTAAATTGAACAGATTTTTAAATTACTGTATTTCATTGACTAAATATGTAATCCTCATTTTAGAATTAACATTATGATAAATCTAAGCAATTGTGTTCTCTGCATGGAATATATTACAACTGTTTTTAATCTTATTTGAAGATAAAAAATATTTTTGTATGTAAATCTTATTACTAATTATTTTATTTATATTGAAAATATAATGTACTTTGCATATTTTTTTATTAGTAATCTTTTTTTCCTATTTTGTTATTGACCTCATGATCAATTTTTCTATCATATAATTAATTCAATCTGAAATTTTCTGGCTTGTTTGTTTGTTACATATCAATAATATAATTTCATCCCTCGCATTAAAGTTTATGGTGAGCAGTGAGTTCTTTCATAATTGCACTGCTACAAACCTTTTGATTCTCAAAAAACCTTCTCCATCCTGTAATGCTCATTGCTACTACCAAATTCTACATAACATCATATAATTATCTCCAACTGGGATGTTCTTTCCTTCTGTTCAATTGAAATTTTTTTGGAATTTGTATTTCATCAATTTTTGTAACATGTTGCAACTATTAAGTTGTATGCCTTTAGAAATGTTACAATATATTGTTGTATTATAGCAACAAATTCTCCATTTCTCTTATTAATTAATAATAGTTTTCAACAAAAGCTATGTATTTTGGTATTTACACAAAATATTTTACTAATGATTTCCGTTCATTGAAATCATCACTCGTCACTCTTAAGTACAGAAAATTTGTGTTAAAATTTTCATTCAGGTCCCAAGTCGGAAATTTATTATATAATTATTGGAGTTCAATAATAAATGGGAGGAGGGATTGTATTTGATTGAACTGTAGTTGTCTCCAGTTTACAAGGTAGCCATTCAATCCCAATTCTAGTGTGAGGACATGTGTTGGTAACCACTAGCAGTAAGTAGATTGGTAACAGTGTGGTGAAAGGCAGCTACAATAGCGAATGCAGATAAAATTAATGCGACTCATATACCTAATATTTTTTTACACTGTTTTACTTTTGCTTTCTCTTTGTAAAATTTGTAAAGCAATAGAAACAGATTACATCATTATCTTGCTTTTTTCTGTCTTGTCTTTTATTCCTTGTAAAAATTATAAACAATTCTATTTCTGTACTTAGGTTAATAATTTTCCTCAAAGTGGTATGTAAATACTAGGTAGATGGCTTTATTTTTTTTTTCAAGGTTACCATCCAAAATTATGGGGTCCAGAATAGTCTTCCTTGAAACTATGTTCTTTTTAAAACTTAAATCTGTATCTGTTATGTGTTAAGAACCTTTCATTCAAGTTGTTAGGAGAAATGATGATCTTTCCTTCATTACATCATGTATTTATTCACTCCCAAAGTACCTAAAGCAAACAGTAATTCATTTATGTAGTACAAATGTTTATTTTAATTTTAAAAAAGTACATGGTGTTAAAATTCTGGAAGCTTGTAATATTTATAACAGTTCAAAATTATTTGACTCATGTCAAATGTTTTACAAGTTAATAACCTAAAGAAAATGAAACTTCAACTATCAATAAGAATAGAATTATGGCTTCAACAGCTGTAATTAGGAAATTCATGGAGACAGCAGAATTTATAGAAGATGCTAGTAGACGCAATAACTGAAAAGAATGATTATGAAAATTCCTATTTTTGTGTATTTATTTCTAGAATCAGGTCAAGTGTTATCACTAACTGGAGAAGTTAAGTGTTTTGAACATGTCGTAACTTAAATAGTAAAATAAAAAGAATAAAATATGAGAATAAAAAACTTATAAAAGAGAGATAACTACCAGACCAATAAATTTTAACCAGAAGAATAAATAAAAAAAGTTTTAATAAACATGCTGTTATAATATACTCGTATTTTGAATGCATTTCCTAACAAAAAAAAAAAATCTTTTAAGTAACTGCACTTATCAATATGTTTAGAAAGACTACTATTGATTGTAAGAAAATTGTAAATGTTTGGCATTTTAATTAATTACTTATTTTTTACTCTTTTTTAAAGAGTAATTGGTAGGTTAACAGTAGTTATTGACTACTGTTAATAACACTAGTTAATGAAAAAAAATAATTTTTTTTCCTATATCTGGAATCGTACATGGCGATTTTAACTAATTTTGGGGCGCTGAATTCAAAACTGTTATCATATTTTGTTAATACATCGTGTTTTTTAGATACATATGATTCAGACATATAATCTATTTACCAGTAAACGCATAATCACTGTGAAATCAATATTTACAAAAAACTATTATCCATGTGTATTAATTTAAAATTTATTTAAATCAACTGAAATTTTATTTATTAAAATACATTAATACAGTTTTAAAATAAGTTTCTAAAAGCCTGAATCATTGAAAATGTTTTTAAAATAACAGTTTTTAAAAGTTTAAATCATTGGAATTGAATTGCCTTTTGTTTTTAAAATATGTTGAAAACTTTTTCTCTTGTACGATGTTTGATCAGTTTCTCTAAACAAAAACCAACAATAGTCACTCATCATTTCAGGAACTGTAACTTCCATCACTTGTAACTGAGAAAATTAAAAGGCCGGCTTTTTTCTTCTGTTAAGATAATTAAATCTCACGTAAGCGAAACGTTTGTTTTTAGGATTATGAAATGAAAAGTTGCAGCGGATGAAAAATGCCATGTTTTTTTGTGATATTTCAACCCAGAAACTTTCCAGTGAGTTAAAGTATTAGCTTCCCAAAAATGTGAGTTTGTGCACAAGATATGTAGCACGATTAATAAAATCACCAAACATCGAGATAGCACGTTTTAAACGTTTCAGACCCAATATACATTATCTATAAATAATAAAAAGCATCGGCAGGGGCGGTGGGTATCATATGATTCTATATACATGCTTTGGGTTACGTGGTATTGATGTGCTTCCATTTTTTTTAAATAATTAATTTTTTTTATAATTGAGGAACTCAATCTCGTGGTTATGCACAGCGCAGAAGGGATTTCAATAATATACACTGCTTTTAGCAACACACTTAGTAATATAACGTTAAAAATAAAGAATTCAACGTTAAAAATTATTTTAAATAAAATGAATAGGGAACTTTTTTTTGAGATTTTAAACAATAAATTGAAAAATGATTTTTAATGGGAATGAATTAAAAAAAAGAAAAAGAAGTTAATTCGACTACATTCTATTTTGCATGGAATGATTAAAATCTTTTCTTATTTATTCGAGATGGTTTTCAAAATCTTTTCTGTAATTCTTTTCATTCATATCACGTATTATTGTTGTGTCTAATTTGGATATAAAACGTGATGAAAAGAGGTTATAATGGATCCAGGTTTAAAACTGTATTCAGTTAGCTGGTAGAGTGGAGAAGAAACAAACGTTGCATTTGTGTTTGAATCGGTGCCGATTCACAACGCGGCGATTGAGTACGCAATTTCTGCATATTAGTCGCCGTATAATTAATTACTCATATATTACCCATGCAATCAAAATTTATAATATAAATTATTATTATATGTTTATACATTATGTCTTTCAGTTGTATTAAAATCTTTGATCTTTTCATATGATCACTCTTGTTCTGTTATTTAATTACTTTAATGTTATTTAAAGTTAATACCTGTATACCGGTAATACCAACTTTTACCACACCAAGGTTTTTAAGTTAACTGGAACGCGACTGTAGTGTATTCCTGGATTTGTGTCTGTACGACTTGAGTTTTACCATTCTTTTTGATCCTTGTCTGATACCAATTCAATTTATAACAGTGTTCGATTTCTGATATCCTCTCCGAAAAAAATTCCGCGATAAAATCCCGTCGTGCGGAAAACACCTCATTTTAAATGCTTTCAAAAGCGAATTGCAGAGTAATCCGGCGGCGTTGATTTTGGATTTTAGACAACGCCCCTTATAATTCATGTAAAAAGGAAAGAATCCAGCCGTGTCTTGGAAAGAGATTTTCAAAATGCGGCCTAGTTCAAAGGCAGTGATTTTTAAAGAGGATGAATTTAATGTTCAATTATTGCAAAGGAGTTCGTCCCCGACGGGGAGTCTTATTCTTTAAGACTTTGGGGGTTGGCGTCCCCACGGCCCTAGCCTCTGCAGCTTTTCTT
>JAAAKQ030151564.1:0-12946 GCA_010016005.3 Zanna intricata
TTTTTCATAGGTGATTGTAAATCCGCAATCTTGTGCAGGAAGTCTTTAGATAGCGTTTTCATACGGCAAGTCTCTGATACGCATCACGTCGTTGTTTCCACATGTGGAAACAACTTTTCTATCAATCTCTTAGCCAGTAACGTGGGAGGGAGCCGATTCTTCCCCTCTTCCTACGTACTTAGGGATCCTTGGTGTTCCCGCATATAACATTCTCTCAAGGCTCATCGCAGTCGTGAATTTTATTCCTTTGTTAGTTCTGTTTCCTCTAAACTCTATGGCTTCTGCGTTAAAGTCTCCCATGATCACTAATCAGGGAACAGAAGTAGTTTTTATTATATTTGTGAGGTTATCTAAAAATTCCTCAAAGGATTCCTCCGAGCAGTTTGGGGATATATATCTCGCAATATTGTGCACATAGACAATGTCACAGCAAGTAAGCCTTTTTTCGTTCGAGTGCCTATGACGTCGAATTTTCTAGAGGCGTTGATTATGGCTACATCATTTTTCTCATCCGTAAGCCAATTGGCTTACGAACAATTGGAAGCTAATTGGAAAATGAACTATTTTCATTTTTGTCATGGCGACGTTGAGCTGTAGTATAACTATCCAGTCGTAGTCATCTTGCCTTGCTAGTTTTCACACCAAATCGTGTGAAACCCTCCGTCTACCTACGTTGATCTGCAGACATTTCATTTCGATTGTTGAGCGTTACGGCCTCCGACCCGCTGTTCATGTAATTCACAGTTAACGCTGCCAGTTTTATATCCCTGCCTGTTACAGTCCAGGTATTTGGCACTCTTCTGGCAGCTGATTATCTGGTGTTCCGTGCTCTCACACCGAAAACACACCTTGTTCTCTCTGGACCATTACAACTGAGAGATGAAGGCTCAGCCACCAGCATCTAAAGAATCTCTGGTGAGTTCTCTCTTGCATGTATGGCAGCCGATAATCACTCTCTTTCCTTTATTAAATTTTTCCGCCGCACGTGCCGGCAATTAAATCGTAGCACTTTTGGTTTCCCCAAAAGTCAGTCGAAGAGCCGACACCCTTATCTGGGTCTGCAAACCGATCAACTTTTGAACAGCTTCCACAGTTACCTGTTCAGTGGTATCTATATCTAGGCCTTTAATATTAAATACCGAGGTTCTTCTGTCCAGAGAGTTGTCAGCGATGGTTGCGAATCAATCAAAAAGGGAAAACAAGTTTTTGGTGGGGATCAAAAAATTTTTGGGGGGAAGGGTCAGAAATGAAGGAGGGGTCGGATCGGTAAAGATCCGGCAGGGGGGAAAGATTGGATTTACGGGACTAGAGCTATAAAGAAAAGGGGATTTCCCTTATGTTGTCTCCCAGGACTTAGAATAATTACTAAATAGAGATTCACCTCTTTGCTTGAAAATTTTTTCGTAAGTCGTTGTTTACGTTGAAGAACTATGACGTATAATACTCGTCGACATACCGATAATAAACCTATAATATTAAAAAACTAATAAAAATTATTAGAATCGTTCGTAATAGTTTCACACTTACGTTGCACTTCACTTGAGTTATATATAATCAATAACTTAAGTCAAAATACCACAAACACGTCCCGAATTCGGGCTAAGCCCCAAAAAGGAGCCCAATAAAAAAATTGCAATAAAAAATCAGTCCGTAAACCAAAAATCACAAAACTTTAAACAATTACCCGTTTTACCAACCTACTTAATTACAAACCATCAAAATCACTTGAACAACCAATATAACGACAAAATAAACACTTTTATCAGAGCAGCATTAAGTGTCAACACTGAGTGATCCCACTCAACTTAAAAACAGATTATGCCATCTTATTAAATATTGTTTAAATTGTTTTACTATTGTTTCTTTATTAAATATTTAGTTTAAACTTACCTCAATAATGCTATTTAATATTAAGTATGTAATGCTTGTTATTAACCAAAAATGAAAGAAATTACAAATGATAGAAAACTGAAATCAACTGACATACGTTGTTTGCACTATATTTGTTGATTAATTTGAAACTTAATAACACCACCACATAAGAGCGAAAAAACATCAAGGATGGTCTAATTTTGCTTATTAATAACTTTTCTATTTAAATTCATAATATAGTTTCATTATTCATATGTATAATAAGAGATAATATATTCATTATTGTAATATATATATATATATGTATATGAAATAATAATGAAAAAGTATCCATTTATATGATTAAATTTTAATTTATATAATTCGAGTTTATTTGTTACTTCAAAATGCATTAAAAAATTATAAAAATATCCGTTTTATATTCTTCTTTATATCCCAAATGAAAGATCTTTTCTTAATTTCTTTGTCCAATTTAGATGATTTGGTTCATCGTTTACCAACATGGATTTCCGAGAAACAACTATTTCAAACAGGAATAGTTATTTAGTTTATTTCCAACTGAATAGATGTAGAAACATACACAACATCCTACTACTACAAAATAAATAATATAACAATAACTGTACAAAAAAAAAAAAAAAATACTGAAAATAACTGCATTTCATTACAGTAGTGTAGAAATGGGAGGTTAAGGAAGACTTTGATCTTTGATCCCAGGTATAATCCTAAATTTAACCCAAAGTGTGACCTTAACTTTTGATCCCAGGTATTTTTTTTAAATGGTGACAAAAAAATTGTTACGTCAAAAAAATATTGGATCTTTTTAAATTAAAAAAAAAATTATTTTTGAAGTTATGTTAAATCTGAGGTCTGCTTTTTCATTGTCCTGTTTGGAAGGATATTCGCATGACAAAGGGATTAAGCAGTATTACACCAGATGATATTACTCAGCATATGTTGCGTTCAAGGCAGACATGGAATGTTGTGGATATAGATATGTCACTGCAGTGCTCAAAGAAAAGAAAAGTCGGATAGAGCGAAAGGGTGCTAGTGAGAAAGGGTGTCGATCGTGTAAATAAAAAAAATTAAAAAAAAATTACAGGGTAAGAAAAGACCCAAACCGGCGGGGAACGCCCTCAGGTGTTCTGTGCTTGAGTGGGCATGTAAATAAAAGACCGAGTCCCGGCCGTAAGTGGTGGGAGCTGGGAACGGCTTAGCCGGGCCTGACCTCCCCGCTACTGTACACGGTTAGAGGTATGGCACTAAGAAAAAAATCCAGCCCCGGTGAGCTGAACTGCCGGTGGATGGGGAGGCCCACTTGAAGCAAGGAAACTCCCCTGGGATGAGCAATACTTCACTGTAAGTCCTTAATTATGCGAAATTTCGAGATAGCTGAGATACTGACAGTTACCTTACTCTATGGCCTCAACTCCTTGACCTTCCAAGTTGAAAATTTAATGGCATCAGTGCCTATAGAAGTAATCTGACCGTTTGGTCAAAATGGGCCCAGTGTTCTGAATATATAAGGTGATTTAGATGCCAACACCGAACACAAGTATGTACGAAGGTTAACATCCGAAAAATTTTCATCCGGTTTTTTGGGTTCCTTAGGTGTCAAAACCTCATCCGATGAAAGCATATACATACCCAAATTATACATATTACAAACTTTTGCTTGTAGATCTATAGCTCTGCTACTTCGCTATCCAGACGGGAAAGTAAAGATTATGAGAATATAAACTAACAATGAAAATGAAAATAGACTGTATAGGTAGTAATTTAATTAGACAGCCTAAATTCTGACTCTAAATTTCACCGTTGAAAGTAAATAAGGAATAAAATAATATTCTTACATAGTATTTAGAACGATGTTAGAAATTTATTTGACATACAACACGTATTCTAAGTTACCGTGGGATTAGTTGTAACAGTAATGTTAAGTAAGAGGATGAACGTAGTCTGTTAAACACTAGTAAGTGGATCCCATTTACCAAACACATAAGCAATCAGCAAATGTTTACTTCAAAACTTGAGAGTGAGAGACAGGAACCTTCTGTAAGTACATAAGGTAGTGGGAGTAACGGGTGTTGAATAGGGTAAGGTGTTACATGACGCTGTCACGAAGAGGAATAATATTTGCAACCGACAAACAACGGTAAATTTGTTACACTAAGATTACAATACCTCATTATGTATAACTAACTAGTAATAGTAAATACGTCAGTTTTCCCGTATATTTTCCCGCAAGATTTCGAAGTTACCGAAAACAAACAATATGTGCTTTGTAATATTTCATTTTAGCCTAAATTTCAAAGTTGTTTTCCATACATATACATGCATTTTCGGGGTGAAGATAATTTATAATTAAAGTTTATTTTTTTAATTAAATAAAAAATATTTTTTTCTTATTATAAAATTATGAATAATTATAATTAAATAAATTCATAAACGTTGGTATAATAATTTCGGAATTATTTAAATAAATATGCAATTAAATGTATCTTTAAACTAATTTTATAGAATAAATTTTAAGAACGGTGTAAGAAAGCCGTGAAAAAAAAAAAAAAATTTATGTTTTCATTAAAGAAGAAATTCAATACTTTAATTAGGACACAGGATAGGTAACTTCGCAACTTTTTAAACATAAACACATATTCGCACAAGATTCAATAACAAATTAACATTAAATTCAACATCCAACCCTTAAATGTTCATATACCAGCCTTGAAATTTTCATATGAAGGCGGGTATATGAATATACCCGCTTTCGATTACTTTGTAATCGTGGGGTTAGCAATTTCTACTAGAGAGATACCGCCCTGGCTTTTGCCAGCGGTAAACGCAAGACTGGATCTCTTCTATGAGAAAAAAAAGATAAGCCACCAGTAATGATCCATCAGGAATCTTTATCAACCGTCAGTAGTTACGATGAGTACATTAAGATTTATACTGACGGATCTAAAACCGAAAACGGTGTTGAATGCTTCATATATGTAAATGGAGAAGCACTTTTTTGGAAGCTGCCAGATATGGCACATATTTGTTAACCGGCGAAGCTAGACCAATGTGTGGTGTTTGCAACAGACCACTTAGAGTCAAGCATCTAATGGAAGAGTGTACCATACATGAGGACCTCAGAAAGAGGTTCGGTTTAGTAAATGAAATTGCTGCTGATTTGGAGAATGGAAATATAGTAAAAATAGTTGCTTATCTGCACGCCAGTGGACTATTAACTAGTGTATAATTATGCAAAGCTGTAATTACAAATAATGAAGTCGAATTTTATGGATATTGAAATTTAATAATTTGGTATTGTCAATATATTTTATGTTGTTTCACTATTTTCTCTTAAATATAGGGCCCTTTAAGTTTTTATTGTTCAATGTTTATGTTTGTAACGTTTTGTGTTTTGTTAAGTGTTTTTTAAAGAAATGTTAGGGCCCTTTACACCCTAACATATGAGCCTTACGGTGATTAATGATTAACTTTAAAGAATGTGACGAGGGCTAATAACCATAGCAGTCGATGCCCATATAATTCCTAAATAAAAAAAAAAAATTATAATCGGACTTTGTATTTTTAATGCTAAGAGAATAAAATGTTAACTTACGATTTTTTACTGTGATTTTAAACACTGCGATTTTGTACTTTACTTCTATCGAAACCAGTCTTATGAAAGTTAAAACTTATAGTCTTGGAAATTTAGGCGGTGTTTGCTTCCTGCATCGAAGGTCAAGAGTTTGATCTAGCCGGTGATCAAACTAACAAGTCTAATAATTTTGAATTACATTTCTGGTATTGAAAGATATCTCTCTATTTTTTTCGAAAAAGTTTTTGCCACATACATAATCGAGTTTAATGTTTGTACCAAGCTACCGAATTCTCTTATTGAGGTGAAAACTTAAAAAATATTCTGCCTAGAGATGATATGCCACCTGTTCATCTGACTTGTTTTTTTTTTTGTCGAATAATTCTTAGTAGAAATTACAATTCGACATCGTTCTGAATCTTTCTGCCAATATTTTAAGTCGTTTGGTTTATTGAGAAATAAAAAGAAATTGTGTTCATTTCTTTCAAATTTATAATATTTTAATAGGATATAAACTGTGTAATCGTGGGGGGGGGGTGACATGGCGTTAAATATTTTCAATGACGAAGACGGTAGCTGTGCGAGAAAAGGCAATGCCGAGTCGATATAAAAATTCCGTCCAGTATATGGCTACAGGGCTCTAAATTGAGCTTGATAAAAGTTTACTATTTATTTATTCATTGAGTTGTGAAATGACGAGTGAAGCCTTCTGTGAACACGAATTAAATATGAAACACAAGACAACTGCTGAAGGGAGAAATTACCAACGAGAATTGTGTCAAAACGCTAAAATTAGATCGTGTAATTGGTGCCCTGGATCTGACAGTAGGGATCAACGAGTCATTATTCGTAAGAAGAAAAAACAAGGTCGGCAGTGTCCCTTGGGAGTAATGTGTGTTCAGAGGGTAAGGCCATGAAATGGGGTAATGTTTCACCTTCACAGTATATAATTATTTTACCGATTAAAATAAACGGCATTGCACAGAGTTCAATGAGTTCAATAATAATAAGTGATCAGTTGGCGGCGGCCCACAAAGGTTTACGTAATTTGAATAGGATTTATGTGCACAATAATGTGAACGTTCACAGAATTTCATTTACTTACTTACGGAGCACATACTCTAAAAATAGAATACTATGGGAAGCAGCAAAAATAAAATGCGCCGTAAATCAGGCATAGCAAAAGGATTTCGGAACAGCTACTTTCATAAATTCTTATCGCTGAAAAAAAGTGAAATGGATGATCGCCATGTGTTTCAAGTAATTCTGAAAGATATTTCCCCCTCTTCGGCCTATCCAATAAATATTTCTATTCATGTATCAGTATTCAATGTTTAAAATATTTATCTCAGTTTTAGCATTCATTAATTTGTATTTAATCAAATTATTAAAAGTAATTAGTAAGTGACATATCCATCTTACCAGCAAATTAGTGTTAAGTCCTCGAGATATTTCAGTTTTTTCAAACCAAAATCCAAATCAAAAGAAACGAAGGTAGCAAAAAGTAATACCAGACAGAAAATTTTTACAATGAATTTACAAAATTGTCTAGCAACTCCATTAATTACAAATTCTATAAGTTTTTACAAAAGGAAGTTTTGGACTTTCAACTACGTCATTTATGACAGTTCAAATGAGTTTGCATCATGCATTATGTGGGATGAGTCTAAAGCCGGCCGAGGAGGTAATGAATTGGCGTCATAAATTTTGAAATGGGCTGATAACAATATACCGTATTCTGAAATTGAGGAAATAACGTTGTGTTCAGATAACTGCTGGGGACAAAATAAGAATACATCAATTATTATGTGCTGTTTTCGTATTTTGCAGAAATATCTACAAATAAGGAAGATCAGCTAAGAATTTCTTTTAACAGGTCATACTCATATGGAGGCTGATAGGTTCCATGCACTTGTTGAAAGAAAACGGAAGAAAATGAATATGCTCATTGTACTGACACCTTGGGACTGGCAGAAGTTTATTCGCCAGTGCTCTAAAAAAATCACAATTCTTAACAAGGGATTAAATGACTTTATGAAAACAGTGTGTTTCGCGAAATAAATTTGAAACGTAATAACAGAAAAGATATACCCTTACTAGTACGTCTTTTATTAATACTTCGAAATAGTAACAAACCAATTGCCACTAAGAAGTACAATGACTTAATTTGTTTATTACAATTTTGACCGATTGAATGTTATCACTTTTCCAAGATTTTAAACAACCAAAGCAATATTCCGGAATCCAGCGATGAAGACTAAAATTTCATTTCAAAAAATTTATAATGTTTCTTATAAATTTAACTTTTGTAATTCATAACTTTTACATTCCTGAAAGTTGTTTAAAGAATGTTATCATATAATCATTATAATAATATCATTCGATATCTTTAGTTTTATCTTACTTTTATTGTGTAGTTCCAATTTTAGCTTCAGTCAAAGTAAACAGGGTTTAACAGAGAAAATGTTTTTAAACATAGGTTGCTGTGCATTATTTCATTATTATTATTATTAATTAATAAATCATTTTTATCATTATTATTATTATTATTAATAAATAAATGATATTGGTTTACAAACTTTTTATTAAAAATAATAAAACGTTTGTAAACCCACCAAATACGGACATAGTGCCTTACGTAATATGAAACAAACACAATATGTGGGGGTAAAAAACACCAAGTCCTCTTATTTTATAGCCATATAAAATAAACATATCGTGTAGCAATCAGCTGTTAAAATACATCTAACAATTATGTTTTATTAACACAGTTTCACTGGATTAACTTTTGGGAAGTACAAAAATAAAAATACCATTTAAAAAAACTTCAATTGGCTCTCCTGTAAAAAAGTAAAAATGTGACATAGTGTCCTGTACCTCCGGGGTGCTGAAATAGAAAGACAAAAATTATTTGAAAGAGTTTAGTAACGGTTTACTTAAGGTACATTGAGCGGTTATGTTTAAACAAAAGCTCCTATTTCAGAAGTGGATAGTCTGAGACTAGACAAGACTATCTGATATTGGTCGTAAAATATCATGATGTTATTACGTACAATAAAGAGAAAATATGAACGAATTCAGAACTAACCATATACCAAAATAATAAAATATAAAGAAAAATATTTTAGATTTTTTCTTTAAATTAGTGGGATTTGTAATCTAAACATTTTTTGTGATTTAGTATTAATTTATTTCTTGTATTTATTCAAATTTATCCAAAGCTGAATAACATATAAAATACAACATTACATAAAAAAAAGAAAAAAACATGAAGCAAAAGTAAAGATCTTGAAATACATAATTAAAGAGTAAGTTTTAATAAATAGCAGTTATTAAGTAAAACTTATTCTTAATTACTGAATTATTAATTCAACAATCTCTCATTAAATATTAGGTAAAAGTCCCTTCATTACTCTTTAAAATAATGGAAGTCATATAACTATTTATTCTATGTTTTTCAAATTATTATGATGTAACTAATAATAAAATGAATACAGGAGAAGGTTACTAAATGTTATAGCTATATTAATAGTAGACTGAAACAAATGCTTACATAAAAAAAAAATTATACGATATTGCTAAGTAGATCCAAGAATAACACGTTCATAAATTAAAAATTTTAATTAATATTAAATAGTCAGATGTTTCACAAAATCTATTACATAAACATCGTTGTAATAATGACTATTAAATATATTTAAAAATGCATAAAATTTTATTTCATTAACAACTTATGGTTTTTTTTCATACTAAAATTTTTTCTTTTTAATATTAATATCAAATTATTTATTTGAAAAGTCTTTTAAAACCACGGGTTAAGTTAAAACAATAAATAAAAAAAAATGTTAAAATAAAAAAGAAAGAAGATGAAGTCAAATTCCAACAGATGTGCGTTCCCTAGTAACGTCCAAACATTTAATTAGTTAAAATTTTATTTAGCTGTAACTCTGGAATCAGTGAAAATCTTATTTATATACGTGTACATATCGTTGAAAACTCTCAATGAGGACTTATTACTGCAGTTAAGAATAAATGCAAAATCAAATTTTTTAATTTGGACCCAAACTGACATGAAAAATTTTTTTCCTTTACATCTCAGTTTGGGTTGCAAAAATTTCAAAGTGGCTTAATTTTACCAAAGGCGCAGAAATCAAGGCGAAAACTTTCTCGGACTGATACTCTGTATTGAAACATTTTCAAACGAAATTATATGAAGTTTCTACTTTCTTTTAACCAGGAGAACATGTTCAAAATGTTTAGTGCATTCTTCTACATCGAACTGTAAAATGCAATAAACATATTTTTCAAATCTCTGTAATTATAATTATCTGAAAGATAATTTTTTTTTTTTTTTTTTACCGATATCTCAATATGTCCTAAAGATATGTAATATTACAATCAGAAAAATACATGGGTTACCTAAGTTTAAATTTGATTGTACATAATCTGCTACAGTAGAAGTAGAATGTACATAATTGAAAATCTTCAGGGGCGTATAGGATGATGAAACTGAAAATTTTAGATATATCAAAAAAGATTGCGTTTTTTCTTTACACTCTGTTGAGAGCGAAGAAAAAACGCAAATATTATAAAGTCGCTAAATTGTAACCATCTTAAGGAAAATATAAAATTATAATTATTTCTAAAAAACATTGCAAAAGAAAATTGGTCTGCAACATAATATATCAACCGAAGAACGTAATGTGTTAAACATGTATTTAAAATTATATGAACAATAACGCACAAAAAAAATTGTTCATAATTCTATGGATGCTTTTCTATTCATTTTGTTTTTTCTTTGTAACATTTATTAGTTTTTATTTTTTGATATATTTTGATTTTGCACTTTTGAGTTCTTTACATTTTCTATAGAAAACTGTGAATATTTTGCAACAGTTATAACTAAAATCACCAGAGTAGGTCAGTAGCAACTAAATAAAATTAAACCTCCGAAAGTGTAGGAGGTTTAAGTGTAGGAGGTTTATATATAATATATCAACCGAAGAACGTAATGTGTTAAACATGTATTTAAAATTATATGAACAATAACGCACAAAAAAAATTGTTCATAATTCTATGGATGCTTTTCTATTCATTTTGTTTTTTCTTTGTAACATTTATTAGTTTTTATTTTTTGATATATTTTGATTTTGCACTTTTGAGTTCTTTACATTTTCTATAGAAAACTGTGAATATTTTGCAACAGTTATAACTAAAATCACCAGAGTAGGTCAGTAGCAACTAAATAAAATTAAACCTCCGAAAGTGTAGGCGTTTATAAATTGTCTTGTATCGACAATAGCAACTTCACCATCTTAGGAAAATTCTCATGGTTAAAAGAAGCAGTATATTCTTAGAATAGATACATTTCTCAGAATTAATTTCACTCAATAAACACTGCACGAAATAAACAAAAAAATTAAATAGTTTTCGAGAATATCAAATATCTCTAGCAGAGTTTAGTACGAAAAATGGGAACTAAAGTAGTTTAACTCATTTCTTTCCGCATTATGCAAAATAACTGTGTATAGAAGTTTGCATCGCTCCGCTAAAATGCCAAAGATATTAAGCTCCATAAGTGATACAATTACTCGGTTCAGGGCAGTGGCTTGACTTTTATAATGAACATTGTTACATTCAGAGAAATCAACCGTGATTAGTTCTCTTGTACCTCACATGCTTTTCAAGTCACATCGATAAGAAATATTCAGTTATGTAGCTATATAGCAGTAAATTATGTATCCTTTTTTCTGAGAAATGCTCGAAATTATTTATATACACTACTTCAACAAAACAGAAGAGAAGATACATTAAGAAATATAAAATAGCAAGATGAACTTCGCCTAGATTATATAAAAATGATTTTCAACCGCTACGGTAGCCCAGAAACCTTTAAAGTAAATAATATAAAAGTAAAACTTTTAAAGTAAAAAATCTGGCTGCATTTCATTTAAACTTATTTCAAAGTGAGATACGATCCTTCAATTCTTTAATAAAGTGGACAGCAACACAATTGCTGAAATATTAGTTTTTATTAACATCATTTTTTTTTTTGTTTAACCTCCGGAACCAAAATCAAGTATCGCTTCAGAGGATGAAGATGAATGATGTCTAGCGTGTGTGAAAATGCCATGCCTGACTGGGATTCGAAACCTGGACCTCCGGATGAATGGCCGGAAACACCATATATTATTACAGTTAAAAACTTAACAATCTCACATGAAATATTAGGATAGAGAAAAAGTTCCGCTATTACTTTTCTTCTTCTTATTATTAATGACTTCTAATTTTTTCATTGTTTTTTCCCGAATTTTTTTGTGTTATTATTCATTAATGTAAAATTTTATTGAATTATTCGTTATTGTAAACATTTTTACAACCACAGGTTAATAATTATTAATAAATCAATTAAAAAAAAGAAAAAAAGGAGATTAAATATGACTCGAACGATTGTGCCTTCCCTAGGTAGGATCCAAAGATTTACTAATTAAAATTTTAGTTGGTTATAACTCTGGAACCAATGAAAATAAGTACCACTTATGATATATCGTTGAAAAGCTGTCAATAAGGACTTATTAATGCAGTAAAGAAACAGCCCAAATATCAATTTTTTTTCTGATAGTGGGTTTTTTGCATACTTTCGTTGTAGTCGATTGCAATAAAAACGGGAGATGCAAAACTAGGTGTTACAACAATCTTAAATCCAAAATTTCAACATCTTGCTGCTAATCGTTTTTGAGTTATTCGAGATAAATAAATACGTACGTATGTCGACAGACTTCACGGGGAAACTTGTCAAAATGGACAAAGGGACGGTCAAAATAGATAAATTTCATTCAAATCTGAAAATTTCCCGATCACAATACTTCCTTTATTACGTACAATAAAGAGAAAATATGAATGAATTCAGAACTAACCATATACCAAAATAACAAAATATAAAGAAAAATATTTTAGATTTTTTCCTTAAATTAGTGGGATTTGTAATCTAAACATTTTTTGTGATTTAGTATTTATTTATTTCTTGTATTTATTCAAATTTATCCAATGCTGAATAACATATAAAATACAACATTACATAAAAAAAAGAAAAAAACATGAAGCAAAAGTAAAGAAGATCTTGAAATACATAATTAAAGAGTAAGTTTTAATAAATAGCAGTTATTAAGTAAAACTTATTCCTAATAACTGAATTATTAATTCAACAATCTCTCATTAAATATTATGTAAAAGTCCCTTCATTACTCTTTAAAATAATGGAAGTCATATAACTATTTATTCTATGTTTTTCACATTATTATGATGTAACTAATAATAAAATGAATACAGGAGAAGGTTACTAAATGTTATAGCGATATTAATAGTAGACTGAACAAATGCTTACATAAAAAAAAAAAATTATACGATTTTGCTAAGTAGATCCAAGAATAACACGTTCATAAATTAAAAATTTTAATTAATATTAAATAGTCAGATGTTTCACAA
>JAAAKQ030151575.1:0-12946 GCA_010016005.3 Zanna intricata
GTGTGTGTGTGTGTGTGTGTGTGTGTGTGTGTGTGTGTGTGAGAGAGAGAGAGAGAGAGAGAGAGAGAGAGAGAGAAAGAGTTAGAAACAACATTTATTGACAAAGCTATAAATTAAATATACTAGTATTAAAAGAAACAAAAGATTCATTGTTATAAACATAACATTTTTTAACAAAAAATATAAATAAAAAATTTATATAAAATAATAATATTAATAATAAAAACGGTATGGTCCCGGGATTCGAACCCGGGATGGAAGGCCGAAACGCTACCACTCGCGCCATGGAAGCGATCATTGTTTCGCTCCTAGTTTTTATTAAAATCCATAAAAAATATTTAATAAATGATGTTTATGTATCATAAAAAAACTAGGAAGATTATAAATAATTAAACATTTCCAGTTAGTTGTTTTTCAGAGTAATTTATTCCATTAGTGTTAACGAATTTAAGTAAATATGTGTATATATGTAAAAGAAAAAAATAATTTATTAAATAAACCAAGAATTGTGTGTGGATATTGTAACACTATGATTTATACAAAACTCCGTTTTTGTAATGCATAACTGTTTAACCAAGTGATTTAAACAGGAGAACGGGTTTAATTTACTAACGGTGACCGTGTTCATTAAGTAGGATTTACATATACTAATCCTGGCTTTTGGTTTCGATTTCTATTAAGGAAATCTAGAGGTAAATTTTTATGCTAAGAACTTATAACTGGGTTAAAAAAATATACATTTCTTTTAGAAAAAAAGAAAATAATGAATAAGAAAATAATTAATTTTGAAATAAAAAGCAAACTGAAGAAAACAGAATTATGCAATTTATATGTACATTTGTATAAATATATATAAAATATTAAGTATAGTTTTGTATACTTGACCACTTACAATAAGAAATTACTCGGACAACCATGGTAATAAATATAATATGTATTTTTTTCTTAATTTTTCTACAACACTTATTTTGTTTACTCTCTAAAGCCTCTTTTACCGACTTATATCATTCCAATAATTTATAAGTATTTCAAACTTAACGTTTGCACGTTTTATGCAAATACATAACACTAACAACGTTATACTAGATCATCAATTTAATTTTCCGAATATATTTTACTATAATGTATGAAATATATCGAATCAGTGGTATATCAACCGGTTAAGAAGAAAAGAAATTAACCATGCAATTGACACTCGACGTGAGACAGAGAAAATCGTATTATCTTTCAATCTATTAGAAAGAGCCAGCAGCAATAAGTCTGCTTTCTGCAACAGGCACCCTCCGATATCCCTGCGTTCCGCTTCGTTGCTAAAACTGGAATTTAACTATCTGATATAATTGATTACACCAGACTCATTATACCGATTGATTATACGGTTGCAACTTGAAAAAATTCTCCTATACCTTTTAATATTCTACGGTACAGTCTATATTGCTATAGAAGTATTGAAGTACACGTTTTACAAGACTCATATTTTCATCCATCAAAGCAGTAAGGCCTGTAAAAATTTACTTTTCCGGTTGTTCAGAATTTTAGAATTGCAACTAACGTACTCGACGGAACTACTGCGTCACAGATCATTCTGCTCAAATATCTATTTTAAATTTGCACTATCATTTGCTTCTTGTGGAAAAATATTTTGAAGAGTTAAGTTCAATCCGGCAATATAATGATAAAAAAACAAGGCGTTTAAAAATACTGAAAGCCCTGGTTCGAAGCTTGACAACGAGTAGGACCAAGGAGGTAGACACGTAGACCAGGGACGTGTAGACTTTCTGCCTAGGGTGTTCTGGTCTGTCTACACGCAAGATTGGATGAGTCGGAACTCCCCGGTGAAGACATAAGAGATTCTCGAGGTATGTGAGAGACGTGGAAAGTAATGGGGGGAGGGGCGAAATGCACTGCTGGAACTTATAGGTTATGGACGGGGGTAGCTTCCTAATGGAGAAATGCATCACCATTTCAGGAAGGGAGGGCTCAATGAGACTACGAAGACACCGATGGGACTGCCACAGAAGGGGGAAAACAGATGGTGGACAGAGACTGCTGCCAAGACACTCAGCGGCGACTGTGTAATGCCTAACGGCGTGTCCAATTACCATGGGGATGTTAATAAACAAAAAAACAGTAAACCAATACATAACAAACCATTTATATAACACTCGCCTGAGATACAAAATATTTTCTACTGTATTTTATGTCTTAATCCTTTGTCATAATAGCTGATAAAGTAAAGTAAACAAAACAATAATGTAGAAATAAATTACAGAATGTAAATGCGTGCCAAAAACAATTTCTTATAACTTTAAAATAAATACGAAAAAATAATTTTAAAGAATTGGTTCAGAAAAACTTTCAGTAATCTTAAAAAATTATTGGTTGTTCTATATTAAAATATTATTTTTTTAAATATATTAAAATATTTAGTACAGAAAAGTAATTTAAATGAATAATCAGGCTACCAATCTAAATAAAACGGATTTTTTTTAAATTTATTTTTTTATCCCTTATATCTTTTTGTAATTCCGGCAATTAAGTCAAACGATATCAAAATATTTCTTAACTTCCTCATAATTAAGAAAAATTCGGTAATTGAGACTTTCATTCAAAATGTAGTATTATAATATGATTACTCATAATTGTGTTTACTTTCACTATTGTCACTTGTCACACTTAAGAGATTTTATTTTGTTTTAAAGTCAGTGCATGCATATATGTATGTATTTAAAGCTATATTATTTTGATATTTGTGTTTTAGATGGTCAGACATACTTAAAGGGACTTCCGTTTTCTTATTTCTATGTTGAGAAAGATACAAATGTAAGTAACTAAATGTACTGTCATTATGTGAGTGTAGTTTGCAACTAAACACAGTTCATTAACTTAGAAAGCTACAGATGTGCCAGTAAAGGATAATCTGTGCGTTTCTCATATAAGAGATAGGGTTCCTTAGCAGTGATATAATATGCTAAGTGCTTAAACTTTAACGATGGCGTGTGTTTAATAATTTCCAAACAAGGCTGCTTCGAAAGTAACATGACATTTTGAAAGAGTTAAAAGATATCGCATAACTTAAAAAACACATAATCACCTGATTATAGTTTTATACATCTTCCAATGTATAAAAAAGGATCATACAGAAAGACCGATCCAGATCCAGAGAGAGAGAGATTTCTAGCCTAAGTGATATAAATATAAAGGAATTTATGACTATATAATCCCACATCCGATAACACAAATCCACTGACAATACCTAGAATATATCCAGGGGATGAAGAGATCTAGGAAAAAATTAAAAGAAGCTGATAGAAAAAAAACACACAAAAGAGTCCTTCAAGGCCCATACGCCCATTTAACTTTGTCCTAATATTTTTTTTGTATTGCTTAAAGTACTGTATTGCTAGTACTGTACCAATTCTTAGGTATGGGGATGTTTTCAACTTGAGTGAATGTCTACATAAATTGCTTCTCTTTACGTATCCAATATCTATCCCAACGAAAATCCAGTGAGGATGTTCTTTTTTAAAGAGGAAGGATATTTTTACAAAGAACAGGATACGCTTTACTAGAAACCTTCGTCCATATCCAAAATTGAATGACTGGAGGAGGAATCTAGTCAAACTATAAACCGTTAGACCATACTCTAAGGGATAAAAGCGTGTGGATGTTAGTTATAAGATTGCCGGCCTCCGTGGCGCAGTGGTAGCGTCTCGGCCTTTCATACGGAGGTCCGGGGTTCGAATCCCGGTCAGGCATGGCATTTTTCACACACGCTACAATTCATTCATCTCATCCTCTGAAGATATACTCAACTTTGGCTCCCGAGGTTAAACAAAAATTACAGATTGGTTATTTTTAAACGGTAAAGTTCACTTATAAATTTTGAATTCTAATTTTTTGTAATACAGTTACTTAATTTATATAGTGTATATAAATAATACACGTCTTCTCCTATTACACGTAGGAAAATCTTCATACGCTTATAAACAAACACACTAACGTTAAAATTGCTATATCTTAGATAAAATTCTATTTGAAATTCAATACAACTATTCTGAAAAGAAAACAGAATTTATGTCATGACATTATTAAATAACTCCTTAAGCTATAAAGACTTTCCTTTATTGTTAAACTGTGTAGAAACCACATGTCTTTAGCTTTAAAGACACTTCATTGTAATAAGTTAAACGTATTTAAATTAAATTCTAAAACACAAACAAAACATCTAACTATATTTATTAAACTTATTTATTGAATTAAACACAGATTGTTTATTGTTAAACACAGACTACAATACACAAAGATACAGACTATGATAAAAAGCAGTTGGATTTTTTTTTTTTTTTTAATAAAGAAAGAAAAATTAACATTATTCTAGTCGGTTCCTAGAAACTAAATATAAATATACTAAATATAAATATAATTTAATAACTTGTCTGTTTTATTTTGATTTTATCTTATAATTTTGTTGCTGATATATGAAATTTAAGTCTAGTATACTGTTTGTTTCCAAAATACTTTAAAATATGTTGAAAAAGTTCAAATGTACTATATATATATTAATTTAAAAAAACTTTGTTATTTAAAAAGTATACATTTCGTTTTATTATTTAACCGTTTTATTGTTATTTTATCTAATGATTATTAAGTATTTTTCTTTCTAAATATTTTTATTAAATTACTGTTTTGTTTCTTCCAAATTTTAATTAATTTCAATTATAATGTTAAATGTTAGGTAATAATATTACAACGTTAATTATTATTATTTCCTTTGTAAATGTCATATAAGTTTTTTAAAATTCACTACTCCATTGTCATAATAAAAAAATCTGTAACTATTTACCGACTACATTTTGGTATAAATGTAAATTATTGTTTGACATATAGCATATTTTTATAAATCGACATGTTTTGATACAAAATAAATATTTTATTTAAAGTAATGCTGTTATTATTTCAGTAGAGATAATAACTTCATTTAATAAAAAGTTATCAAAGTAAAACATACAAGTTATTATGAGTCGTAAACTTAGCTTTTGTGTCACTTTATATATAAGGGAACATATTGCTTTTGTAGGTCTATTCATTTTGTAGGAGTGGTCGACTTTAGAAGACTACACTTCATACACATTCATACATATCATTCTCATTCATCTTCTGAAGTAATACCTTATGGTGGTTCCGAAGGATAAAGAGAAGGAAAGAAAGACAGAGAGAGGTCTGTCTTTTCATTAAAAAAAATTTCCACCTTAATTGTAACAACTATTTAAATTTATCTTCTACGGCATTTATAATTTTTATCCATGTAACAATATTTTTTTTCTATCTTCTAATTTTATTTATATAAATATAATTTATTTTCAACATTTCCTCTACCAACGCACTAAAAAACTAAATTATTTAAAGGAAAACTTCTAATCTCTAGACCAGATTCATAAAATTTTCATTTAGAATTTACATTTTAACTAGAAATTTACATGTTTTACTCCGTAGTAGAAAGAGCCTTAGTACATAATACATTTCATTTCAACTAGTAATTTATAAATGAAGTTAAAACTTATTTGAAAATATTTGTCCTTCATTCCGAATTTAATACTATAAATTCATGTTTTTAATAATTATAACTATAAAAAAATAAAAACATTGAAAAAATATTTACAAAATTCATTTATTTTGTTTTAATTTGTTACAGTTTCACAACTAATTACAATTACGTTTTTGTTCAATTCCAAGAATTACAAAAATTTTGTTCAATTACAAGAATTAATTTCCTAGTATATAAAATTAATATCGAGGCTGACGGGCATTCAAAAGTAAAATTTAAAGAGAGATTAGAGAAAAATTTAAAGATTAAAGAGTAAGAGCTAATATTTAAACATAAAAATAAATCTAACAAATAAAATTTAAAATCTAGATGCACATTTTAATTTTAGTCTTTATCTACAGATACAGAGAAATTGGTAAAAGTAAAATATATGTAACCTTTAATAAAACATAACATAAAATTGACCTAAACAAATATTAAAATAAATAAAAAAGGTTTTTTTGTTATGTTTATAAAACGGTACAAAAAGACTACTTCACCTTTTGTATATTTAAAAAAAATTAAAATAAAAAAACAAATGTTAATTAATAAGTTGAATTAATATTCAGTACTATTCGTTTATTAAAAAAATAGGGTATAAAGAAAAACTTTTTTTTTATATGTTACTTTGTAAATATTACTTTTTTTTGTCCAATACTTTTTCTTTATTCACTTTTTAAAAATTATTTTATAATTAATCGTAAGACATTTTATAGTTATTTATTAAAGTAAGTTTTACTTTTTATAAATTTTCCGATATTTTCTGACTATAAATTTATAACAATATAAATACTAAACTAGTTAATAATTAAAAAATTAATTATAATTCTTGAAAAATTCCTCTTAGATATTTAATTTTAATAAAAGATTTATCACAGCTAATTCCTTTTATTTAAGTGATATAATTGTTAATTGTTTTTGTTAAAATTTCTTCTAGGTTTCTTCTTCATTGTTTTTAAATAAAAGAGTACAAAAATTAATAACTCATTCAAACAATGTTTTTATTATTACTTTTATTTTTGAAACCTTTTTATCAGTAAAGATTCAGCGAGGAATCGAGCAGTGAAAGGAATTGAAAGAAAGCTTTCGGGTATGACGTGATAACTAACAAAATGAGTCGATATCAACTAATACAATATCGCAGATTGAAATGGTTCCAAATGCTGATAAGCTAGCCAGTAATGTAGCTTCATCCAACCAGATAAGCCTCTTACCTACACTTTTGATGATATTTGGCACACTATTTCTTCAGAGGATATTGCCGATTTTGGAAGAAAAACGTGTTATTCCTGGCCATAAATTCGGCTTCAGAAGTAGTCATTCAACAATTGAACAAACACACAGGATCATGTCAACGTTATCAGCAAGTGCCTAGAAGAGAAGATTTATTCCTCAATTATCTTTTTAGCAGATATCCAGCAGCTTAGGCCTCCTGGCTTACTGTATAAATCAAAAAGGAGCATTCCTGAAACGTATTACTTAATCCTATAAAAATACCTGAACCGTCACTTTTTCCAGTTGAAGCACAAGCAAGACTTGCCTGAATTCTTTGATATTAGATCGGGTATTCATCTGATTCAACTTTGGGGCCGTTCTATACTCGGTCTTCACTGCAGACACCCTGACTCCAAAGGATATCACAGTTGCATATGTGTAGAAAAGACAACAATTCTGGCTGTGGATACTAACCCCAATTGCAGCTTTTACTAAACTATACACTGTACTGGATTTAATTAACAAACGCTAAATAGAAGATGAAGGTTAATCCGGCTAACTCTATGCATTTTACGTTTGCGATGAGAGAAGTAACTGCGAGTTCCAATTCATGGCATTGTAATTCCGCATACTAACAGTATGCAATACCTAGGACTAATTCTGGACCACCGTCTGACGTGGAAGAATCATGTCAGAGAGAAAAGGACGAAGCTTACCGTTAAATTCAGAAGGATGAACTTGTTGCTAGGCAGTGGGTCGCAAATTCATCATCTAACAAGTAAAGTAATTACGATACTCATCGCTCCTGTAATTTATCTGCAATTAAGCAATCCACCGTCAAAGAAAGACAAGCGAGAGTATCGACGAAGTTGTACTACGGTTCCAGAACAAACTATTAAGAAATATAACAGAAGCGAGATGATTTTTCAAAAAACTCTGAAATATATTATCCATGATTGCCAACCATTCGAGATGAGGTAAGACATTTCGGTACAAAATGGGACTAAAAAAAATCTGAACTTTTTTCTTTTTTTTTCTCTTCCCCCTGGGTCGGACCTCCAATAAAGTATTGCGCAACCCAGGGAGAAGCTTCTCACTTGACACGCATTTCAGATCACACACTCATTCATACATTCTAACACCTCAGCCTCCAGTCACAGGATTGTAGAGTCTCCAGTCGGTCATCGGGAGTGAGACACCTCTGCACCCCAAATCTCACGAGTGGAGTTGTCCTTCACCCCCCTCCCCATAAGGCACTTATAAGTGTCCAATGCTACGATCATGTTCTTCTTTGGTTCTTATAATATCAGCAACTGCGTTCTCTATGTCACCCCATGCCGTACTTGTTGACACCAAATATTGCAGCAGCGTCCCCGGATCCAGGTGTTGTAAAGCTGATCTACTTCTTGTGTCCTTATATTTATCACATGCAAAAAACATATGTTCTGGTGAATCGTGGACTCCACAAAAGGCGCAACTGGAGCTCTCTCTCTTTTTAAATTTGTAGAGATATTCATTACTACATCCATGCCCAGTTACCAGTGCTACCAAACATCTGAACTTGTTCGCAATTAACCTCCTGGACTATAGCGAGGACCTTAGGCACGTAAAGCGGTTGCACATCTTAGATCTATAAGTTCTCTGAGATGTGATTCCGAGCTCTTTTATACCTGATCGATATTCATTGGACTAGTCTTTGTATGTAGTTAAAGAATTTTTTTAATATTTATGTATACTTAAGATTTCATATATATATATATATATATATACATATACGATATATGTGTGTATATATATATATATAATTTTTTGAGGATTTTCAATGGAAAACTCTCTTTGCATGTCATTTTATTTTTGGTATTGAAACTTAGTTATATTTCCGGTAAATTGCAACCGATTGTAAATTAAACACTTAGGCAAAAAGAAAATAATTTTGTTAAATATTTTAATTATTTAAAGTTTATTATATATACACAAAATTTATCTGAAATAATAATTTAAATGTTTACTAATTATAAATAAATCATAAATATTTCGTCTAACATGTAAAAATATCATTAGTATTTTACAAATTGTTAAAAACATATTGTAAAACATTGTACAATAAATTTTTAAGTTCATTAATAAGTAATATAAATTTATCAAAAAACGCGCTTCTATTATTTGATAAGTGTGAATACAGTATTCAGTTATGTTAAAGCTAGAAATAACTTTCTTTTTATGTAAGAAATATATATATATATATATATATACATATTTATATATGTATGTGTGCCCGCGCGAATGTGTAAACTGTGTAAGATTGTAATTAAACTATTCTTAAAACAAATTCCAACTTAAAAAAATTAAAATTTTTTATTGAAAAAAATAGTATTCAACACAATAATAAAATGAATCAAATACTTTTTAACAGTGGTTATTATTTCAAAGTAATTATAATTTATCCTTTATTGAAGAATATTATTTATAATAATGATTTTATAATTATTATCTTTTTATTTATATGTATTATTTAATAATGTTTGACATAAACACAGTATTTTTTTAAATTTTAGTATATAAAATAATATCCCTAACGTTAGATGCAAAATATAACATTTATTTTGAAATTAATGCGTTCCGGAAATTAGGAAATATTAAAGTTCATCAGTTAAACAAATATTGTTAATTTATTACGGAAATCAATTTGAACAATAAAAAAATATTGTATAGGTACTCGTAACATGTTATTTTAAATACATTTGAAAATAAAACAAATAAAAGGGCTTTTTAGTAAAACTATCAACAATAGTAATCAAGGTATTACTGTTCTCTCAATTATTAATTAATTTCTAACAGTTATTATCTTCAACATTTATTTATGCTTCATACGCTAAGTTAATATAATTTATTTATCTCGTGTTTTGACGGTTTCGTGACAATTTTTTTTCAGTTATAAAAAAATAGTTTTTCCTCAAAACCTATTTTGCGAGTTGCACGTAACTTTTATAATTAATATTTATATATTTTATGCATTTTATTGAACCTTATATTAGCGCATTTGAATACCATTTAGCAGCTTACAAAGAATACTGCCTAATGATTATTAAAAAAAATTTAATTTGGTAGCCATTT
Source organism: Zanna intricata (assembly GCA_010016005.3). Taxonomy (NCBI): domain Eukaryota; kingdom Metazoa; phylum Arthropoda; class Insecta; order Hemiptera; family Fulgoridae; genus Zanna; species Zanna intricata. The sequence continues at coordinate 9,917 of JAAAKQ030151575.1, forward strand.
TAAGATTTATCAGATGGACGATTGCAGTCATTCATATATAAAAACGATACTTAATCCGAAATCAAAATCAAAATCCCAGACAAAACTTGGCACATTATCTTGGTACCCATCGCTCACAGACTTTATCTTTATCTGTTTAGCCTCCAGAACTACCGTAAGGTATTACTTCAGAGGATGAATGAGGATGATATGTATGAATGTGAATAAAGTGTAGTCTTGTACAATCTCAGGTCGATCACTACTGAGAAGTGTGGTTAATTGAAACCCAACCACCAAAGAACACTGGGATCCACGATCTAGTATTCAAATCTGTATAAAAATTTTTAACCTTTATCAGGATTTGAACCTTAGAACTCTCGACTTCGAAATCAGCTGATTTGCGATGTGGCGTTAACCACTAGACTAACTCGGTGGGTTATCGCTCACAGAATATGAGGAATCGGAGCTCATCGTGAATGATTTGATGGGCAACCATGACTGATATTCAAAAAAGAGATTGCATCATTCATGTAACGCCTACTCGCTAGTACCATCTCTCGAGCTGGCTGAATCTTGTCGCGGTGGCGACAACGACGGTAACGAGCGTCCTGCTCCTTCTTGGTGCGTCTTATTACGGCCACTTTTAAACTTCCCGATTGATCCCACGTAAAATCACGTTTACGAGATAAAACAGTGTCCCCGTATTGTGCTGTCTACGAAAATTTCAGCCCCCTTTCCCACCCTCCAAAAAGAGAAACGAGCAGTGTTCGTTTTTTTCCTATGTTGCAAGGCGGTAGCGGAACGGAAATTTTTATACTCTAATAGCTGGAAGGTAAATGACGCGAGCGTTGCAAAATTTAGCACACATGACTTCAGTCGTACCAAATCTAATCACACGTGTCCAGACGGCAGTATGACAACCTTGAAGTTGTGATTTGGAGAAAGTTTTGATAAATTTTCACTTGTCCTCATATTTATTAATTTTGAGGAAAATTATATGCATAAATGTTATTTAAATACTCAAGATTAGAAGAAAAACCCAGCTTATACCGGTATCCTATGATAATTTAATTATTTTTGTGCTAACATTTTGAATTAATTAAATCTAGTACTAATATAAGAAACAGTATAATTTGCAAAAGTTACATTTTGAAAATATTCTGAATTTTATTTTGATATTCCATTACTCAAAATGAGAAAAACTGAAAATCTTTTCTTAAGTTATCAGAGATCCAAAAGAATATTCTATTTCAAAGGAAATAAAGTAGTTTTCATAATAATAAGATTTATATATATCTAAAATTCAAATTTAGTCTAAAATTAATACATGTAGCTTTTTAATAAAATATGGGCTTTCATACAAACGTTAAGTGAAGTAATTAGTATTATGGATTTAAATATGTAATTTTTTTATTTTATTTAGAATATGAACCAATTTCGTTGATTTTTTTGAAGATATGTCCAAGTAAAACATTTTAAAATGAAATAATAAGGAAAATAAGGAAAAGATTTTGATAAATCCTTTTCAAAATTTAAATAACGACTTTGCCTTTATAGTTAAGTGAAATTTTTGGTTTATTTACTTATTACTAAAGTTAATTCTATTTACTAATTCTTTTTAAAATATGGAAAAGGAACTGGAAACCCTATTTATAAAATATTTTTTAATAAATTTCTCCTGGAGGATAGCTATTAACAAAAGATTTCAAGGGGCCAGTACTTAAGAAATGAACTTCAGTAAAACCCATGAAACTACCTTTTTAACAACAAATGGAACTTCATCTTCAATTATTTTTTTATAATTTTTTTGAAAAGAATTAATTTGAAGAGAAAGGAGTTGACGTAGATATAAAAAGAAATTATAGATTTCGTAGGGAATGTGTATGTATCAACCACGCGTGTATTTTAACTATAAGTTCCCTTCAGAATAATATACATATAATGTATATGGTAGTAATACACTGAGGAAGATTCAAAATTTAACTCGTTTTATAATAAGATTATTTAAATGGGTATTATTGTATAAAGTTTTGTGGAGATGAAAAGAGATTAAACTTTCTGATCAACTCATAACATTAAGGGAATACACAATGCAATTTATCGTCAACAATAACACTTTTTTAATAATAATAATACAAAATTCATGAGTTTGAATTTAGAAGAACTACTTTTAAAATAACTGATAATAAAGAAATTAATTCATTAAAAAATTTCCTTTATTACTGTGTATGTGTATTTTTTTTTAAATTATATTTTTATGATACTCTTCTTATGCAACATATATTGAATTTGGTTACAAGAAGAATTAATTAGAACACACTTATTTTGCTTTAAATTAATAATCCTATCATCAAAACTATAATGATAATGATGAAAATAATAAATAAAAACAAAATTAGAAAAATAAATAATTTAATTAACCCTGCCGTACCGTTCGGGTCATATTGACCCGAAAACATTTTTATTTACTTATAATTTTCCTCCCGTTAAAGATATAAGTTTCTGATTCTACGACTTTGTATCTCCAAATGCAAAGTTTACATACAATTTTTTTTTCTTATTCTATTAATTTTTCGTCACATATTTGTAATTTATACTAATGTACTGTTCGGGTCAATGTAACCCGATGTAGGCTTTTACAGTTAATTTGTCATAGAGTTGTTTATTTACGCTCTATTCGGTTGTTTTAGGTAATGATAAGTAAAAGTAATGTTTTTTTTTTTATTTGATTTATATGGGCATCGACAACTGTGGTCATTAGCCCTCGTCACATTTTAAAATTAATCAATAATCACCGTAAGGCTCGTCATATGTTACGGTGTAAAGGGTCCTAACATGTCTTTAAAATAACACAGAAAAAAAAAACACGAAAACAAAAACACTGCAGACACAATACAAAACACACTTACAGGGTGTAAAGGGCCCTGATATTTAAAAAGAAAATAAATTAAATTAACTTAACTTGAAATAAAAAAAAATATCAACAGTATAATTATATCATCAATATCTATAGACCTCGACACGTAAATTTTGATTTACAGCTTTTATAAC
>JAAAKQ030151586.1:0-12946 GCA_010016005.3 Zanna intricata
GCTAGAGCTAGTTTACAACCGGGTTCGCCCTGGTGCCCAGAGGACATCGTTCGAGACTCACTACGTAGAGCCATTCATCCATCGGCACGATAGTTTCCACGAAGTTTCCTTTTAGTTTTAAAAGAAGTCGTGGGACTCTTCAATGGTATAGTTGGCGAGATGGAGGATTGGATGAGCAACAGCAGAAACACCAATCAGAAAACCCAGTCGTGGATTCAAACAAGGTAAAGAAAACTGAAATTCCTGAACGACCTGGTCGTTCGAAGGGCAGAGGTACCGTGGGTTCGTAGAGGGATTGAAATACGCAGGCTACAGAGGAGGAGTGTCAGGGCCGGCCAAGGATACTACAAGTTCTGTGGCGACGGCAACGGAGACTAGAACCTTTAGCGATGTAGCTAGAGGTACTAGAAAACCAACGAAAGTTATACTTGTAGTTAAGTCGGATGAGAAGATCTCATCGACGGCTTTTAAGGCAGAAATAGCTGAGAAGCTAAAGCCAAGAAGAGGGGCTCAAGATAATAAGCCTAAGGGAAAATCCAAAGAGGGTGAAGATAGTCACCCAGGATTCGGATACAGAAAGAAAAATAAAGGCTAATAAATCTCTCGAGGGGCTCACGGTAGACAAAAAGCGAGAAACAGCTGCGACCGAGGATGATCGTCTTCGATGAACCGAGGGATCTCGGTGAAAATGAAGTGCTGGAGGCCCTACGGACTCAGAATACTAAGATGAAAAAAGAGGACTTCGGGAAATTGGTGAAAGTGGTATTTAAGACCGGGAAAAATTATGGTGGATTCGTCCACTATGTATTGGAAGCGGATCGTGAAATTAGAGAACGGTCCACCTGTGGATCGGGATGATGAAATCGCGAGGAGGCATAACATAGCACATGATAATGCCTCCAGCAAGAAGGATGTGCGCAAGGCAGACAGGGTGGCGATAAAGGAGTTCGCTAGCGATCTAGTACGACACGGGAACTGGCATAGTGCTGTAGGAGCAGTGGGGCTCTTGGCAAAATATGCCGCAGACAGTGGTCGGGGTTCAGTACCCTAGAATGAGTGGTAGATACGAGGTGCCCTACGAGGACCTCGGGAAGGAAGAAAGCCAGGGTCGCCGTGTTCGCATATACAGGAAGCTTCAGCTTGTTAAATTTTCTTAACCGTTAAGTTATTTTATTATTTTTTGTTATAATAGTAAATCTTAAATGTGCCTATATATGCCTAATAATATACATCATTTATTACAAAATTAGAAAGGATATTAAGGTAGGGAAAAGTTACAAATTTTTGAAATAAAATATTCATAATTTGATTTCTTTTTTCAACTCCTCTGTTGTGTATTTCTCTTTCTGTAAGTTCTCTCACCTCCTCTCGTGCATTTTCTTCTTGTACTTCTATTTCTTCAACTTGATAATCACTCAAGTCCTTTCCTATATTATGAAGGACCGGAATGCAGCTACAACCTTAGGAACATTTTCGAGTTTCTCTTACAAGATTCCCAAGGATGGGAAAGCGTTTTTTAGTTGTCCGAATACTCTTTCAATTACCACCTGTTCTTTCGATAATTGTTTATTGAACTTCTCTTGATCCCCGTTAAGAGCACCGTTGAAAGGTGTTATAACCCACGGTGAAAGTCCGTACCCACCATCCACAAGACTTGCAGCTCCGTCCAAGTTGGCCAAAATTTGGTTGACGTTACTGCATCTCCATATCAGACTGTCGTGTGTGGTGTGTGCTACCCGGCCAGCTGGCATCAATGCTAGTGATCTTATCACCTGCATCGCAAGTAGTCGGAACGTTTTAGCTTGCGTATCCCTTCCTGTTGATTTAACAATCGCCGAAAGTTGACGGTTTTTTAATTTCGATGTGAGTAGTCAAGCGCTCCAATAACATTAGGAAATTTGAAACGTGATGCCCACTTCTGCTTTGCATTATAAATTTCCACTGCTGTTTCCGGAAAGTGAATGTAATCATGAGCTTTATTTTTTGCATTTAATACGAAATCATATATTTCACAAAGTCGTCCGATGTATGCCAAAATCATGCCCAATGCCGACTTGAAACCCAGGGTCCGCGAGATATCTTAAGTCTCCATGCGTTGCTGCATAGTTCATGCACCACCTCTTCTTTCACGATTCTTCTAAAAAATTGTTATTTAATATTTGACACTTTCCTTTTCGAAATGAAGTAAATTTTTGGTCATCCAGATCAATATTCTTACATTCTTTGTAAGTTTTTCCATTTCATGCATTCATGAAAACAGCCATCTCGGCGACTATATTAATTTCTAGGTAGACCTCCACTTGATTTAAAACATTCCAGTAATTACTTAAAGTAAAAGTAACAGCAGGCGTTTATTCACTCCAATTAAGTAATTACTGGCCGGAAAAGTATTTTTGTGTAGTTGCAAAAAGTAATTACTTAAAGATTCAGTAATTATAAAAACTTCAGTTTTATTCACTCAGTAGCAAGTATTCGCTTAAAAAAGGCCTAGTAAAGGTAATTACTTTTTTATTCACTTTACTGTTTGTTCTTTAAAAAAATCTGCAAAAATGTTCATTTTACTTTTTTTCTATTTTATTTAAGAGTGGCTGGATAAAACTGCTTTGGTGTAGTTTTTATATACGATAATAAAACTGTTTAATGTAATAAAACTGCTTTATTATTTACACTTTACTTCAAATTAAAATTAGGTATACAATGAAAATGAAAAGGGATCGATAGGTGTTAGTCAACCTCCAGAAAAGGGAGATTGGCCACAAAAGGTTGGGAACCACTGATCTAATTCATGGCTGTTTACAGAGTAGAAATGAAGAACATTCCACAAAAAAAAAAGTGCAACTGCACTCATACAAAATGAAGTAAGGAAAAAACTTATCAAAGAGAATGATGTATAAGAAACTAAGGAGGTAGAAGAGATGCAAATTCTAGTCAGAGAAAAAACAGGTCACCCTTACATTCAGTTATTAGAAGGCAATCATTTGCCTGTTATAACAGCTAAACACTATAACTATTTAAAATTCCTTTAACAGCCTAATTAACATTGAATTATTGTAGTTTTAAAAAAATAATTTATTGTTTATAACATTTCTTATTAATTGTACTGTATTATATATTTTCTATTAAATGTTGCAGCATTACTTTTTATAATATAAAAAGTTTTAATATTGATAAAATTCTTACATATTTTATAGATACAATTTCATTACCTAATGACTAATAAAAAATTAAAATAAACTCTACATAGATATTTCTTTTTTTTCAAATAAATACCATACCTTATCAACCTCACCATGCACATACATGAGACCTGTTGTTCTATTAACAGTATATAATTTTTCAGTGGTTAAGTAACACAGACCTGATCCTTTTAAAAGAGTGTAAATTACCTGATTTTCACTATTTTTGTTCTAACATTTGTTTATAACCTATTTAATGAATACTGATTGTAGTTAAAAAATACAGAAAAAAGTTTCCACATCTCGAATATAAACTTGTCGTTTTGAAAGTATCATAGGTCCCACAAGTAAAAAAAGTTTTATCTTGAGTCTCAGGATATATTAAGTTCTTCAGTGCAAAGCATACCACAATGTTCTTACATTCAACATCCATCCAAATCAAAATAAATGACCTATGTATTGTTTACAACCAATTTGAGGGTTAAAATTTTTACACACAGCTTCAATGCTTGTTTTTCTTGAAATGTGATTAAAACCTCAAGGTATACATTTAAACTTTTACTTATATACAAATAACTTTTCCTAGAATTTAAAAAGGCAGTTTGATCTGTTGCTACATGGAGGCCATGAGTATAAATTTAGTACTCCTCTCAGCAGGAAACCATGAGTACCAATTTAGCCCTTGAATATTTAAAAAAAATTATTAACATGTAAATATTAGGTGATTTTTAACTACATGCATTAAAAAAATGTGGTTTCAGTGGCAAAATAAAAATCAGCATTGCAGTCAACCTGTTACAAAATGAAACAATTTCAGAGACCAAACACAATTCCGGGTTAATATGCCCTTAAACTTTATAAAAAAATTCTCATTCAATAGAGGAAAAGAAATGACAGAATGGCTATCTACTCCATGATAATACATGATGAAAAAAAAATTAATTTGATTTATAATGAAATGGTAGGGTAAAAAAATTAACTAATATCCTTTATATCATCCAGATAAAAATTCAACATTGATCATATGAGGAATGAAAACCTATGAAAATTTATAAGATTTATCATTTATAGATTAACAAAATTATTACTGAAAATGTAGATAGTATTATAAATATTTACAAAAAAAGCAAGGAACATTATGAAAGATTAGAAAATATGGTGACAGTTTAAAATGTTTTTCATTGTGTTAATGTTTTTGTTAATTTTAAAATGTAACTAAAATATAAAATTAAGAATCTTCCTTTTAGCTCTTCTGAAAATGTACATTTTTATAATATACTTATTTTTACGTACAACTACCAAACAAGCATAGAATTCTCACAGAAATGTTGAAACAAAAGCTTAACATTTACCAATGATTTCTAATAATATGACGATTTGTATTCCACTTTATTTTATCGAGGTTTAGTCCTCTAGATCTATCATATTTTGTAGAAACAGTATCACCTCGAGAAGGTTATAACAAGGTTATATATGACGATCTGATTCAGAAATGCTTTTGACACTACCTGAATCCGTGGGTATATTGACCCAATGATACCAAGATACAAAAAGATTATGCTGTCATAAATAAATCATTTTTTTAAGTTAGCAGATAAAATAATAAAGTTAAGTTAGTAAATAAAATTAAGAATTTATAATACACTAGTCCAGATACTATAACAGATTTTTTTTTTTGTAGGTGCAGGGCACTTTTGCATTATTATCACCCTTATTAAATTGTAAAAAAGAAAAACTAGCAAAAATAAAACTAGAACATAAAAACTAAAAAAGTTTAACAAAAACTTACAGTTGTGATACAAAAATATCAGCCATAAAATTAAAAATAAGCATAAACCTAAAAACATGAAATTAAACTAAAAATAAAAAGAATTTAATGAAGTTCAAGAAGGGTGTAAAGGGCCTCAACTCATAATAGGAAGACTAACAAATTAACATACATTAAAAACTAAAATATTAAAAACCTAAAACTTACAATTAATAACACAAAATAAGATTAAAAGCTTAAAACTAATATCACTAAAAAAAACTAAAACCAGTGGAAATCTTACGTAGATAAAATTTATTTAAAAGGAAACAAAGTAAAAAATATATATATAAAATTTAAAAAACATCAATAAATTTATGGAGTCCAAGAGAGATTATTTTCTTTGTGTTGTAATCACAATAAAAACTATATTATAACTGATTTTTAAATGGAGAGTTTATCTGCATATTAACTTAATGTAATTTACAAAGCATGTAATTCCTTCCATATAAGATCTCCATATCAAAAATGGTCACAATATGCTTGTTAAAAATAATGTTTCTATTTTATCTGCTTATTTAAGGGTTGCTTTTATTTATAAATTTATGAAATCAGATAATGAATACCAGTTGTAAAAAGTAATGGTGCGATGACACACCCCTTTGGCTTATGGAGTGATGAATCACATGCTAGACATGGAACATATTATTACTACATTACAAGTAGTAGCTTTATAATCTTGTGTCATACTAGCCTACCAGACTGGTCCAATGGTTAGCGCGACATCACAAATCAGCTGAATACAAAGTCAAAAGTTCTAAGCTGCAAATCCTGCTAAAAACAGTTACTTTTATACAGATTTGAATACTAGATCGTGAATACCAGTGTTCTTTGGTAGTTATTTACTTCTGGAACCACCATTGGGCATATCTTCAGAGGATGAATGAATGATTTGTAGCACATGTGAAAATGTATGCCTGACCAAGATTCAAACCTGGGACCTCCAGATGAAAGGCTGAGATTCTACTTGTGCCACAGGGAGGCCGGTATTCTTTGGTAGTTAGGAACCATATTAACCACACTTCTCTGGGAGTGGTCGACCTGAGATTGTACAAGACTACTCAGTCATCGTCTGAAGTAATACCTTATGGTGGTTCCAACTAAACAGAAAAAGAGAAAGATAGAGAATCCTGCATCATACTATTTTTATTTTTGAATAGTAAAATTCTTGTTTTGTCTGTCATCTGTCATTTTATCGCAGCAATACAGTATTTTTTCTTTAGTCATTACAAATTTTTATATAAATCATTATTCAATAAAATGTTCAGTTTCTATGATTATTTGTTCAGTCAATTTCATATGTTAGTAAAGCAGTGTTTATTTAGCAATTCTTTTTTTTTTTTTTGAGGATTTAAACGCCCTGACATTATCATCACCTGGAATAAAATATTGTAAAGGAAAAGGAACTACTTAAAAAAAAAAAAAAAAAACCAGATGAAAACTTAAAACCAATATCAGCTAAAGAATATTTAAAAACACTTAAAATTAGAAACTCAGCCATAAAACTGAAATTAAAAATATGCGTAGATCTAAAAAGAAGATTAAATTAGAAAAAAAGGATAAATAAAGTAGAAAAAATAAATGAAAAATAATAAAAATTCCTGAAGTCCAAGAGGGATGTAAAAGGCCCCAACTAGAAAAACAGAAAAACCAAAAATATGAATAATAAACTAAACCTAGGTTGAAACTTAAAATATTAAAAAAACTAAAACTTACAACTAATAACAGAAAAAATATCACTAGAAGTTTAATGCAACAAAATTAATGTAACAAAAAAAATAGTACCTAATATCATGGTGGGTAAACAAATAAAATAAAAACAGTCTAAAATAACCATATAATTTCCCAGAATTTGGTGAATGCCTCTGTCTACTCTGTCTTTACACCGCATAACGTATGCAATCCACAAGTATGTGGTGCAGTCATGCGGCAGTTGCAACCTGCGCATAGTGGTACAAGCCCTGCTGACATCAGATAACCGTGTGTCATTCTGGTGATTGCTAACGCAATCAACAGAGCGAACCACTTCCTCATGAAGAATTTCTCTGCAGAAGGAGTCCCATGGCAACGCAAAGTCTTTGATGTGCCGAAGTTTATTGTTGACGGTAGACATCCACTCCCCTTGCCACCTTGACCGGAAAAGACTGTTTTATTCAATTGATAAAATCAGATGTAACAACACAAGTGGTGAAAGAAGGTTGACTGCATGCTTCTTTAGCAGCAAAATCTGCTTTTTCATTACCTGGAATTCCCACATGGCTAGGAATCAAACAAAAACTCACTTGTATGTTTTGCGTGTTGCGGTGGTTACACTCAATGATTGCATTGTAAATTTCAGTGACTAAAGGATGTCAGGAGTTAAAATCTTCCAAAGCTTGTGCACTACACAGGTAGCTACAAATTACAGTATTTTGGGTAAACAATATTCAATGCCTTATTTAAAGCGTAAAGTTCAGCAGTAAAAATACCTGCAATACTAGGCAGACCAAACATATACGTTCTATCATTGACAACAAATGCGCAACCAACGACATCATCCAGTTTTGAACCATCTGTGTATTTTATTGCGTCAGGGTTTATATTGGAAAGAATATGGTGAAAACTTTGCTGAAAGAAGAGGTGGCGTTGATTGCTTCTTGTATATAATAAGATCAAAAATAAAATTTACACGGCTGATTCTCCACAGCAAATATAAACAGGGATATGCTGGAAAAACGAAAAGTACGTCAACAAGTAAATGCTGTAGTAACCATCAGGCACATACACCCATAGGTATAACATGGGTGGTCTTCAAACCTTTGCAATTTAGGATTCGACAATACTGTGGCAAAAGCAGGGAGATTTGGTTGCCCTTTGTGTCAGACAAAGTAAGATGCTAGAAGTAGGTCAAGTCTATTCCAAAGGGACAGTTCACCACATTCTACTAGTATGCTAGTGACAGGACTTGATCTAAAAGCATCTGTAGCTAGACGCAGAAAAGAATGATGTACGGTACTGAACATCTTTAACACAATATTTTTCACTGAAGAGTAGACAATGCAACCGTAATCTAAGCAGGAACGAACTAAGGAATAATAAAAACGCAACATACATGACCAATCAGCTCCCCAATTTGTGTTGCTAAGAATTCAGAGCATATCAAGAAGTTTCAAACATTTTGCTTCTAATTCTTTGATATGTTTAACCCATGTAGACAGCTATCAAAGAATAAACCTTACATCAGAAGAGATAGTAATTAGTTCTCCGATGAGAAAAACTAGTGGAATAAAAGTGTCCTGCAGCCAAGAAAATACTACACATTTTGTTTTCTCAGGTGAAAAGTTGAAGCCGGTAATCTTGGACAAAGCTGCGAGGTGAGATTTATAGTGTTCTGAAGTAGTCTCTCTGCAGTGGCTGTTGAACGGGACGTAATATATATTATCAACAAATAACATGAAACATTTTAACTTTACTTTGAGATACCGGTGCAATATTTAAAAGTATTAATTTTGTTTTAGTGACATGTAAAAATTTGTTAAAATGTGGAATTTTGAAAAACCATTAAAACTTGAAGAACTGCACAGCATTTCAGAAAATGAAAGATATTTCATAAGCAACTGCCATCGATGAGACTTATATTCCACCTAAACTTGATGAACTTTCTAAAAAAGATGAAAATTTTCTAACCAAGAGACCTCTTCAACAGGTACAACCGATGTAGCATCGGGTTTGAAATTCATTTTCATACTGAAAAAGACACTCATGTTCCAAAATCCAACCACAGGGAGAAACCAAAAAACTGTAAACCTGGCTTGAACTGAAATTGGCTTGTGACAGGCGCTGTCAGAGAAAACAGTCTTCCTAATTGCCTATTCAACAGTTCTAAAGAATTTTTCTAAAGAAAAAAACAAATAGAAGTACATTTATGAAAAAAAGGTTATTTAACTCAACAAATTTTTAAAAATTTTATTGCATCACTTTTTTGATTTTGATGATATTTAGTATACAAGTACCCACCTTTTAACGGCCAAAAATAGTTTTTTCTTGAGTAATAAACTATTTTCTTACTTGCCAACAGGTAAAAACAAATATTTACTCACTTTTTCCATGAGCTGTAGCATTCTTATTTTATATCATACAAAGATCAAAAAGAGGTTTTTTGGAAGGAGTAAAAATGTAACTTCATCTTACTGTATTCAAAATTCATTTTGTTACATAACCAAATGTTTACTTAATTGTTGTAATGGTAACTTAAATTACATTTACAAATTTTTTTTTTCAAATTTTGGGGCAAAAATAAATAAAGAAGGGCTCAGAGTAATGGACTCTTTTTTAACCATTTAACTCTTGGCTACTAGTAGCACTTACAAAAAAAAAATGGCCACCAAATTGTAAGATTTTGAAAATGTCTCATTTTTAGGAGCCAAAAACCACATACGGACCAGGTGAAAAAAATCTGAAATTCCTGTAGCAGTAAGTACTTTTCATGTACCTTAAAATCATATAAAACTTATTTTGTTGTTCAAAAAAGTTGACAAGAAATGAGGACACCAAAGCGACTAAAAACATAATTTAAAAAATGGTTTTTCAAAATTTGCTGATTTAAGACCTAAATTGTTTGTTCTGGCTGGTGGGTCATGTACTCACTCTGTTTATGTGTAACTCATCCACTAAAATGTAAAATTCATGTTTCCTCCTCTAAAAATGAAATCTGATTATAAAATTGTGCTTTCAACCAAGGTATGTGATATATAAAATGAATAGTGGATACTGTCATAGTATGAAAACTATCCAGGTACTAAAGAAGTGCTCGCATTACTGCAAGAGAGCCGGAATGATTTTTATTCTGAAATTATCGTCAAACACTGGGTTCTGTTGACCGTTGTGAACTAACTACACAAATTCTTTCATTTCAAGAGTACTTAGAAACACATACTGAAAATTTAAATATTTTTAAAAGGTATAATTTTGTTACAAATAAACACTAATTTACTCAACATTAAAAAGGAAAACTTGTTGGAGGGTGAATGTATTTTAATGGGAGAGTTCTCTCAAAATTTTCCTTTTGTGATGCAAGATGAAGTCCAGTCAAAAAATGGTCAAAAACTTATTCCAGTACATCCATTCTCAAACATTAAAAAAAAAGAAGGAAAATTTAACAAAGCCAAAGCTACTGTGTGATTAGAAAGTACTTTAAACACAATACTACATTGTTCTTTGTAACCATCATAAATTTTGTGTAAAATAAATTTTGTTCTCATTTAAAATGTATAATGTTTATAAGAAAAAAAATTGATACTTATATCATATTTATCTAATAATGTTAAAAGCTTGGTATGTGTAATTGCGTGGTTTTTGTCAAGGTGGAAGTTCGATGATATACTTGGTGGGGGGATAGGCTAGACTAAAGAATTTTCTTTGTTTCGTTGGTCGTCGTTCAGCCGTGGAGAAGCCAAGTTGGGTTGTTATGGAAGTGTTGCTTTTTATTGCAAAATTGTGGCGGCGATTTTCTCAAAATTTAAAATTTATCGAAACAAACATTTAAATATTTTGTGTGTTAAGTGCTAAGGATTTTGAGGTATAAGTTGTTATTTTTTACTTTATTCAGACGGACTGAGATATACAAATGGCCAGATTGTATTATACCACTGATCGAGAACTTTGTGTTTTATAAGTATATCATTCAGGAGTTCCCATTTATTTTCCTATATTTTGTAATTTTTGTAATTAAACAAGCACGAAGCTTGCAAATTGGCACCCTAACTGGGACATGAATGATCGAAATCGATTATGATGCTTGACTTACTTCATGCATGTACGACATTTAAAGACAAGGTTATTTTTATTATTTTATTTGAGATTTTTAATATTTTTTATTTTTTTGTAAAGATGGATTCAAAAGTAAATACTGAAAAGGGTGAGGAGATTGAGGTTAGTTTAGTCAAGGCTGATGGTAATGAGATTTTAAATTTAGATGATTCTTGTTTGTGTTCCTCTACTATTAAAGAAAGTGAGAACTTGTCAGATAGTGGAATAGATTATAGTGAGGTTTGAAATAGTACTGTAATGGAGAAATGTAAAGATGTGGATTCAGGTATTAGGGATAGTACAGATCAGTATTCATGTTTAAAGAAAACGGATTTTGACAATTTAAAAATGTTTTTGATGACAATGTAACAAAGAAATGAAGAGAATTTTGCTAATTTGAATATAAAGTTAGAGAATACAAATAATAAAATTGATCAAGTAAAATTAGAACTTGCTGATAATATAAATTCAAAATTTGACTTTTTAAATTCTAAAATTGAGGACACAAATAAAAAACTGAGCGAATATACGTTAATTACTGATAAAAAAGTACAAACTTTGGAAACCGATTGTCAACAAAATCATAAAATATTAGGTGAAACTTTGCATAAGCATAAGGAAGAAATTAGGCAGGGACAATTAGATTTGGAGGTTAGGTTAGATGGAAAAGTCAAAAGTATTAAAGAAGTAAATGAAAACAAATCTGATAAAATACTTGTTAAGATTACTGAAATCGAGAACCAGGTAGTAAAAAGGGAAGAAAAGACTAAGATAATAATAAAAGAAAATAGAGAAGAGTTTAATAAAAGGTTAATGCAGTTAGATCAGGGTGTAGATCACATAAATTGAAAAGTAAATATTTGTGAGTCAAATGTAAACCAGGCTTTTGCAAATGTCAAAGATATTGAGGGTAAAATAAATGAAGATTTTAAAACTTTTAAAGAAGAATTAGAATTAAGCTTATTTAACAAATACATTGTTAGAGGAGAAGACCAACTAGATATAGTACCGGAATTTTACAACGAGCATGGAGAACCACATCCGAAAACCTTTTTAGATCATTTACAAATGAATTTTGAGATAAAAAGAACAAAATGGGAGTATAAAATTGCAGACATGAGAAAATATTTTATAAAGGTGAATCTGAATTGTGGTTTGAAGCGCATTGCAAGGAATGGAAAGGGTTTGAAGATTTTAAAGTCGCATTTCTAAAACATTTTTGCTCAGAGGAAAAACAGGAGGAATTAAGAGGCAGGATAATGGGGGGTAGAGAATTTATGAGGTATTACCAGGATACATAGTTACGTTGTAAGGACGTATAAATAAATCTCAGTTTTTAGATCCACCTATGCCAATTGCTACTTTTGTACGGAGTATTGCAAGACAATTACCAGACAGTTTAAGACTAGTGCTATTGGCAGCACGACCTGAAAATTTAGATTCATTAGAGTCTAATTATGGGATGGCAGGAAGATCAGAAATTTAATGGTAGACATGAAGGTAGAGATTTCAGACATGGTGGGAATCAAGGGTATGCGAGGCAAAACTACGAAAGATATGACAGGGATAGAGGACAAAGACCGACAAATTATGTTAACCATAATGATAATAGAAATGAACAAAACAGCAATAATAGGACGAACAAAAATTATCAAGCTGCAAGAGGAAACATTGAACAACAAAATAAGGGAAACGGGGTGAGACAGCATTGAGGGAGGCCTGTACAATGTTGTCACAAGGTTTTAGGCCTATTGAAGAAAATAAAAAAGAATGTTTTTCTATGTTTAAGAATGACAGTGATGATTTAATTAATGAAGAAAATTTTATAGATCAATTTGAAAATAGAGTTATAGAAATAGAAGCTGAAATAGCCGACAAAAATTACTTATGTATTGTTGATTCCAGATCAGAAGTAACAGTGATAAGTGAAGAGATTTATTTGGAACTTTTGAATAAGAAAGACATAATAGAATTAATGGAATTGCCAGTTTCAAATATAACAATAGTGGGCGTTACAGGATCTAGAAGAAAGCGAGTTACAAAACTAATATGTATAGAGATGAAAATAGCAAATGAAGTAGTATTAGTAAATTTTTTGTTAGTAAAAGGTGTAAATATAAAAATAATCTTAGGTTGTGATTTCTTGAAAATGTATGACGTAAAGATAGATTTTGAA
>JAAAKQ030151597.1:0-30985 GCA_010016005.3 Zanna intricata
TCTATGCCATTCAAAGTTTCTCCTAAATCTTTTTTACTCTCTGCTAGAATTACTATATCATCAGCAAATCATAGCATATTTATTTTTTCACCTTGCACTGTTACTCCAGATCTAAACTGACTCCTAGTCTAACTTTACTAACTGCTAGTTCTATGTAAAGATTAAAAAGTAACAGGGATAGGGAACATCCTTGTCGGATTCCCCTTTCTATTACCACTTCTTTTATATGTTCTTTGATTTTACTGTTGCAGTTGGTTCTTGTAAATGTTAGCAATTGCCAGCCCCCGTGGCGTGGGTGGTAGTGTCTCGGCCTTTCGTCCAGAGGTTCCAGGTTCGAATCCCGGTCAAGTATGGCATTTTCACACATGCTGTAAATAATTCATCTCATCCTCTGAAGCAATACCTAACGGTAGTCCCGGAGGTTAGAAAAAAAAAAAATATGTTAGCAATTGTTCTTCTATCTCAATACTCAAACCCTAAATTTTTAAAATGCTGAACATTTTATTGCAGTCTGTGTTATCAAATGCTTTCATTAAATCTATAAATGCCATGTTTGTCAGTTTATTTTTCTTTAATCTTCCTTCTACTATTAATCTGACTGCTAAAATTGCTTCTCTTGTTCTTATACTTTTCCTGAAACCAAATTGGTTTTCTCCTAAACTGGTTTTCTTCCACTCAGTTCTTATGCGCAGAATTCTATTCTTAAGATTTTTGACGCATGAGTAGTTAAGCTGTAGTTCTGTATTCTTGACATTTATCTGCTCCTGCTTTCTTTGAAATCATTATATATCACATAAGAATTAAATATGATGAGCAGCTGTGTAATCCTTCCATTAGTGGAAAAATGATCTAGGTCATTTTAAACATTTGTTTCTCAAAAGTCATTACCAAGCATAAAATAACTGATTAACAACATTGTCAGAAGATAATTAAATTTTTAATTTATTTTTGTTTAGTCTGTGTAGTTGGATCCTTAAACATAAAGATTTGCAAAAAAAAAAAACAATAGTCCATTTCTGAAATGATGATCATACTTTCCCCTTTAATATATCTGGCAGGAAAGTAATAAAGGTGGACCTTTAATACTGCACTAATACTGCAGTGTGGTAATCTAGTTAATACTACTGCAAGTTTCATAATTTCTTACTACTCCTTTTATTTCTGCTTTATTCTTACACATTGTTTCTTAATTATAATATGTGATCTAATCTAGTTATTTTCATCTGCTGTACCAACAAATACTTCTCCAATTTGTGTAAACAACTTCAAATTTCAAGTCAAAGTAGTTAGATCTACAAAGTACACAACAGCCTTTTCTAGTATATTGCATATGTCACTTTTCTTATGTAAGTTACAAATGGCTGTTTATAGATTAATTTTTTTTAAACTCACATTTTTCAGCTACTAATTTTTTACTGTCTTATAGATGAATAGAAATTATTTCTTTTAAATCTATTTTTAATTAAATATTCACATAAACTTTCATAATTGTTGATTTATTAAATTATCTTTAAAATCTATGCAATTATTTCTTCCAATTATTTATTTTCATGAATATTTTTTTCTAAATGATAACTTTTTTAAAAATGTTTTAAAGTATTTTTAAAATATAGCATTGTAATGTAGTCATATAACATATGAATACTCATATGTTATTACATGCTTGTCTTTAACTTATGATGGTTCAACCACGTCCTTAAACCTTACAAACTTAATTAAACTCATTTCCTGATGTCATCAATGGTGAAATTTTACATGGCAATATATGTTGAGTGATAATACAATATTTCATTGCTAATTTCTTACATTTCTATATTTTATGTGCGTGTGTGTCGGCCTCTGTGGCTGAGTGGTAGCGTCTCAGCCTTTCATCCGGAGGTCCCAGGTTCGAATCCCGGTCAGACATGGCATTTTTCACACACACTACAATTCATTCATCTCATCCTCTGAAGATATAACTTAACGGTGGTTCCGGAGGTTAAATAAAAAAGAAAAAAAATATTTTATGTGAGAACATTTAAATATAGGTTTTGGAGATACAAGGGAAACTTCTTGAGAAAGAAGCTGAATTGATTAACTGTAGCTATTAATCTGATTGAATTTGATTGTTGATTTCATTCAGTCAATTGATTGTTGATTTATGGATAGATCAGTTGACTACTGAAGCAGATTTTAATATAACTAGCAGAAAAAAAAAATTAATAAATTCTAAAATTTATTTACGTTAATTATCTGATTTAGTTATAAGTAGCTGGCATCATATTTTAATAATCGAAACTAATTCTTCAGGTTAAAAATGCATATAAATATTTTTTTGTTTGCCAAAGAATTTTAAAAAAAGCATGTTTTTTAGAATATATATATTTTTTTAAATACTCTCTTTTAGCACTTTTATTTTATTTCTTCCTTAATGAATGTTCTATTTAAACATTTTTTTTTTAACTACTGTTTTCCACCACGTTGGTTTTTAAAATTCATAATTTATCACGATGCAATCCAGATAAATTATTTGATATCTGCTTAATGTGATTCAATCCATAGTTCTAAAGTCACAGGTGACTAATCCACAAAATTACTACCTTCTTCGTGTGGTCAACAGTTAAAAACTTTTGAACTGTTATTAATTGTGAATAGTTCAACACTTGCTATTTTTTTTCACAGATACTGATTACTTGTTGATTCTAGTCAGCACACATCTAAGAGATTACTAACTTCATGGTTTTTATTGCAGGGAGATCTTAATTTTTTATTGTCTCATCAGTTTGTGACAACATTCATTGAAGAAATCAATAATCCAATTGCCTAATAACTCCTCACTGATCCTTACATTTTTTTAATGGGATAAATGCAATGATTTTAATAAAATTATTTTTTGCCAAATATTACGAGAAAAAATGGCATTTTAGTTACTAATGTTATTAACTTACTCAGGATTTCATCTTGAGGTTCCACCCAACCAATCTGCTCATGTTAATCTTTGAAAGTGGAAAGTGTTTAAGAACGTAATCTTTGTCTGAACAAATTTTTAATCATTATTATATCTTTATTAAGAATTTGGTATGTTGCCTATTCCTCACACCTTCAGCTTAAAATCCCTGTCAGTACAAACCTCTTGCTTGTACTAATAAAATAATCAAAATCTGTAAAGAAATTCTATCTGCTAAAATTCCTTCTTCAGGATACAATCCTTAATCTTTTGTTTTATTCATAGATATTCTGAAAGCCTTCAGGTATCTAATAAAACTCATAGGCCCACAGATAGGTGTTTACTTTTGAGTTATGCTTATTAAATTTCTGAATCTTCTAAAACTGGATATATTTAAAATTAGAATCCAATCAAAAGAATGATGGCTAGGAGACAGTAACAAAAAGCCATCACATTACTTATGTTCCAACCAGTTCTAAAACTTTCTTCTTATCTCAAACAAAAAAGCAGGCAGTGACCATCTATAACTAAATATCTTTTTCAATTCTTATCATATGTAATTACTTCTAATTAGAAATATCAGTGATTAGAGTTATCAAAGAACAAATTACTTAAGTATTACTACATGTAATGTTTGAACCATATTATATTTCATTACATAAAATGATATGAAAACATTAAAACTAGTGCATAAGAAACCATTTTTAAAAGTTACCAACTTATATTAAAATATTAATAATGGGATACTAATAAATTACACCAAGCCAGATGTAATTAGTAATAAATATACTTGTGTAATAGACAACAATTGTTTTTGTTGGGCTAAACATGCTAATGTGAAACAGTTTATTTGGTTCAGCAAATAAATATTTTCCAATTGGAAAATACTTCCCTCCTTACTTTCTCTAATAAACCTGATAAAGAATTTTTTTAGAAATTGGTATATCATTTTTCAGGAGTGAATTTTTTTTGTAATACTTATCTTAATTTTTATAAAACAATACTAATTATTATTATTTAATAAGCAATTTAATGCATTACAATCATGGCTTATGAAGTTTATTTTTTAGATAATTCTGTACTGTTTTATCGATTATCATGATTTATTGTTTTATCTTGTCCACTGGTATAATATTTTAATAGTCTAAGCATCTGTCAAAGAGTAAGTAAATGCAAGGTATCTAATCAGTGTTTTGACACTTATTAATGCTAATCTTGGTATTATAAAAATATATAAAATAAACTTTGATTCATTTAGGATAAATTAAAATATTTTTAAAATAAAATTTCTGACATATATAAAAACATTTTTTTTTTTGTGTAGGTGTGTTTATATATCTGTGTGTATGTGTCCACATTAAAGAAATAATAAAACTAATCTATTTTATTGAATTGTCTACCATTGAACATTATTTTGCATTTAACTATATTAATATCTATATGTTTAATTTTTTTAATTGATCTTAGACAATAGTAAATAAAATTTCAAGGTTATCTCAAAAAGTTGTTATTTGCTGATGAAATAGACTACTGATATTAAAGCTAATCATAATGTACAAATCATGAATATAACTCAATAGACATCAGTTTTATTTACTTGTTTTTACAAATTAATTACTCACTAAATAAATATTCAATCTTAGTTTTTCTGTTGCTTTTTTTGATAAAAATTAATTATTTCTTTAACTTAATAATAATGATGTTAATTTTCCTAATTAAATAAAAATGACAGCAATATTTTTTTTTTTTTTTAAATAATTATTACTATAGATTGAAATGCACAATTTAATAATCAATTGTAAATCACAATATACATTTTTTTTTTTTTTCATTTCTTTTATGCACCTATAATATCCATGTGAGTTCATTATATATGTCTATATGTAATATTCATTACCACTTTAATAAAGTGATATAAGTCATAAATGGTTTAGTGCACATTTACAAATTCAGTTTTTAACTACAAGTAAAAAATAGTCCACATATTAATAATAATTGGCAATGGACATTCTATATTTAAATTATATCAATATTACATTAGTCCACTAACTGTCAAACATAAACATACTCATTTTTTTTCTAAATAAACCCTTTATTTTATCCATTATTAAACGTATAAAGCCAGACATATTTTCATATCAACAAACAAAATCAATTATCACTCAGGAATAAATGGTTTGTTTATGCACCTTTACAAAAAAGCATGTAAAAATGTAATTTTCTGAAGAATATGATAAGAATACATATAAACAATGATAACATATAATTAAACTGAACGTAATACAGTTACAAATAGACTATTTTAATTTTTTTTTTTTAATAAAAAATTATTTATTTTCCTTGCTGTGAATGAAATTTTTGAAAATATTTTAGATATGGATGCACTTTACATTTTTTTACTTAAAAAACTGTATGGATTTTGCGTTGCTTCTTCATCTAGCTTTTTTCACATGTTCTGAAATAATGCATCCTATTTGATTATAACAAACATCTTCTAGCAAATTATTTTTTGACTGGCAACCCTTGGTTGCTATTGATGGTAAAGGAAAGTTATTTACATTTTTCTTCATTCTCAGCAATGCTTCGTGGTATTTTATTTTTTCACTCTTTATCAATGATAATAGAAGAGAAGACCTAAAAATCAATTTGACTGATTTTACTATTATTTGCAAGTCTGCATATTTTCCATGAATTTACTGTAATAGAACCAACAGCATTTGTAAACAATGTCCACCACCATTTTTTCCACGCACTTGAATTCTGTAATTTCCAATACCAAGTCATGGAAATCAAAGCCATCCATACCTTTAGTACAAGTATATTCTACCATTGTTAATGGCTGAGCAATAATGGTGTGTTTTCTTTCTCTTTGGCTGTAACTTTTCATGTTTGATAATGGATAGATACCATTTTAGTCTCTAGTAACTGTCACCACTGCATTATTATTCCATCTAGCTACTGTAAACTTTGTTTTTTCATCAAATATACCTGTACTCATTTCCTGCAATTCTTTAGAACAGTTTCCTTTAGGATTATGGTTTTTCGGTTTCTCCCTTCAACTGGATTTTTTAATATCAGTTTCTTTTTCAACATGCAAATGAATCTCAGACATAACTTCTATATCAGTTGAACCTGTTGAAGGGATCTCAGTTGGCAAATTTTAATTAATATCTTTATCATCATCAGTAAGTTCATCAATTTTAGATGGAATATAAGTTGCCCTGATGATAGTTGCTTGTGTGATATTATCTTCACTTTCTAAAATGTAATGCAATTCTTCAAGTATCAGTGGTTTTTCAAAATTCCACATTTCAACAAAATCTTTCACCTCAATAAAACAAAAGTAATACCTTTAAGTTTATTGCATGGGTATCACAAAGTAAATAATACTGCTTCACTAACATATGAAATTAACTGAGCCCAAAGTCATAGAAACTGAACATTTTATAAAATAACAATTTCTATAAAAATAGTAAAATGAAAATAGAATGTAATGACTAAAGAAAATGCTGTATCAATATGATAAAATGATAGACAAAACAAAAATTTAATGATTCAGACATAATAATTGTAATCTCAAGATTGCAAAATTATTATTTGTAATGTAAGAATAACACACTGCATGCCTAGCATGTGATTCATTACTCCATAAGCTAAAGGTGACACACCATTCTTTTAACAATTGGTTTTCAAATAAATCATTTTCATGAATTAATGAATAAAAGTAACCATTAAGTAAGCAAATCAAATAGAAATATTATTTTTACAAGTATATCGAGATCATTATATACCTTATATAGAAGAAGTTACATAGTCTTGTAGAATAAAGTAAGTTGATATGTAAATAAATCCATTAATTAAAAACCCATCACCACATAATTTTTTTTTTTTTATTACAACACCTAAGAAAATTAAAGTATTAATAAATTGCAAAAAGTACAAAAAATCTAGTATAAATTTAAAAAAAAAAAATGTTTACTACGAAAAGGTTTGTTTACATCCCATTGGCTGTTAATCATTTAGTATTCACATGTATAAAGTAAAATAAAGCTGAAGATATGATAAAGGTATCATTCAAAATCTGAAAACAAGTAATTCATTTATTAAATCTATAATATAAAACAGGAGTTGATTTCTTTGAAATGCTAGATTAAGGACCCCATAGGTGTGCAAAAAAATTTTAATTTTGCAAAAAAATGTTATTTATTGCAAGGGAGATTTTTATGTTTTTCTTTTTTGGTCTTGATTATCCGGTTGCCTGGTCATTCTCTTATTTTGAAATTCAGCTATATGTATGAGTATGTATGACCAATTTTAAAAATTCAAATGGCATATTTGCTAGCATTACAAGAGCTAACGTTTGCATACAAAAGATATATTCTCAATCATCCAGTTGTCTCGTTATGTATATTCATAGTTTTCTCCTTATTTTATCTTATTACACATATAAAAAAAAGGAGTTAATTTCTTTTAAATGCAAGATTAAGTACCCCGTAAGTAAACGATAAAAATCTAATTCGGCAGAAAGTCTCTATTTATTGCAAGGGTGATTTTTATGTTTTTTTTTTTCTTTTTTTGATGCGACTACTCATATCTCAGTAAACTGCACATTTCTATTGCACAAACCAGTTAATTGAAATTTCTATTACTATTAACCTTTTTTGAAATAGTCAAAAGATTTTTAATTACTTATCGATATGCCAAAAAAAAACATATGTTGTCAATCATTGCTTAAAGTTATAGGTTTTCAAAAATTTTTAAATTTCTGTTTTTCTAAATAACTTTTAAATGAAACATCATATAAAAATGAAATTTAGTGCAATGATAAATCTTGATTTTTAAGAACCTTTGAAGTTTTTACAACTTTTCTATACACCCAATATTAAAGTCGTAAACCGCGAAAATTTACCACGCAAGTGCTATTGAATACTGATTTTTTTTAAGAATTGAAGAATTGAAAAATTTCCAATAACCTCAATCTTTCATTTGAATTTAAAAGAACTCAATTAACCATTCAGTTATCATATGCGATGACAATAAACAAAGCCCAAGGAGAAGCTGTGACAGTTGTGGGTCTGGATTTAAAAGAACTTTTTCTCATGGATAAATCTACATTGGATGCTCCTGATTAGGAAGTGCTAAAGGATTGTATATTTTTACCAAAGAAAACTTTACAGTAAAATTATAAAACAGAAAGTAAGAAATAGAAATGAATCATTAAAGTACCAGAAAAACAAATAGTAAAAATCTTTTAATTACACTATTTTTTCATAGTACGCGCAGATAATATGAGGCACGCAAAAATGAATCGTGTCTTGAAAAAGTTTTCAAAACCAAAAAAAACCCAAATTTGGCTGTAACTCATGGATTTTGTGGATAATAACTACAATTGTTTTGTAAAATTTTGATGAATTTTATAAAGTTAGAATTTTGTATTTTTACACGATTACAATAAATAAATCAGTTTTAAAAAACTGAATCTCCTTTTACGCCCCTATGTGCAGAGCGAAGCGATGCTTGGCTGTGAAGCCGAGCTCATAAGCTAGATGGACGATAAATGAGAGTATAAGTGGCGGATCGATAAATGGAGCTGTAGCTAAAAAATCACTATAAGCTGATCGCAGCGAAATGCTATTATTTATTTTCTTAAAATATTTCAGTAAAATACTTATAATCATACAAACATGAGGATAAGAATGTGTTGAGGGTCCAGGAACCAGAGTCCTCTAGCTAGAATTTAATAATATTATAGTAATGTAGTAAAAAGAATGAACAAAAAAGACTTAACTATTATGAAGTTTATAGCTTTAAAGTATTTTTGGTATTACCTCTTTTGTTTGAAATAGTAATGATGACAGAAAAACCTTTTTAGAAGAACGTAACATTCAAGAAAACACAACAGCAAAAGTGCGTTTTCTTATTTTCTCTAACAATAACAATTGTCTAATTCATATGAGAATTTTTTACAAAATATCACACACATATTATTACATACATTCTTGAAAGAGTATATGTGAAACATTAATGAAAATAAGAAGTGTGAGATAAACACAAGAATTTCTGTATAGGTCACTTTAATATTATTCATAGTGGATGCCCATCTACCATTATAAGTGACAAAAACATTAAGAATTTAAAGCAATAAAAGGAAGTTGTTGGAAAAATACTATCAAAAATTGAAGAACAGTTTGATCTTTCCACAATTTTCCAATGATCTAAAAATGAACTGTACTTACATTTTCTTCCAAAATACAAAAAATTGCGTTTTGGAAGAAATGCCACCATATCAAGAGAGTATCTTGCACCACATTATATAATGTATAGTAAATACTGATATATAGTAAAGTAGACGTTGCAGAGGGAAAATTTACTATACTCTTCTGGCTTGGCACCAAATGATTTTTTAACTGTTTCTTGCTATGAAATTAACTCTAAATAATAGTGATACATCAACGATAAAATTTGTAAGAAGTGGAGACCAGAAATGTAAAATTGTGAAGCTGTAGAAAAAATTATTTTGAAGGGGATATAAATTAAAATTGTTAATGTACACAGTTTTAAGAAATAAATATATTTTAGGGACTTTCAGAGGCTACCTCACATTTAATTTGATCAATTTCCCTGCTTCTTATGTGAATTAACAATGCACTCTCCTCTTTTATGTCTTTTATATCATTTATGTTTAGTTACAACTAAACATAAATGGTACACTATTCTGTTGAATAAAATACAACCACCGTAAAGTATTTATTTTGTGATGAGCTAAACATTTCATGACAATTTATTGAAATTTAAATCTCATTTGAAAAATAGGTGTTGTATAATCCTACTTTATTTATTTATTTTATATTCAGTTCACATATTTATTTTGTGTTAAATTTGAACATGTGACACTTTTTTCTATTTTTTTTTTTTTTTCTTATTTAATATATTTACTTTTTTCTTTTTAATTTTTATTTTAATACTAATTTTTATTTGTTTTTAATACTTTTATTAGCAAGTAAAATAATTGTGTTTATAAATTTATATTGTATTTATTATTACATTATTGTATTTACAAGTATGTTTAAATAGAAATCTACAGTACTTTTAATGTATATAATAAGTAAAAATAGCATTTAACATATATTATAAAATTTCAATCTAACATGAAATTTCATGTTATTTCAATCTAACATGAAAAATTTACCTCTATGTTTTTGCTAAATTTTCAAGAAACATGTACACACACATATATAAGAATCTTCAAAGAAATTAATTGGTCATCTCACCATTTCAAGTGCTGACTTTCTAATGAAATTAAATTTGAAATTAACTTTTATCAAGATAAACTTTTGATTAAATTTTCAGTATAATTGTTATCAGTATAATTAGCAGAAATTATAACTTAGTAAAGCAGACTTCTTGAAAAACAGAACCCTCTCACTTCAGAACATAGAAACTTACAGAATACAGAAACTTCTGCTCATTTAATGCAGTCTTATATGAATTATTGCTTTAGTTCATGAACATCTTGGTATCAAACAAATAGTTTTTTAACCTCTGGAACCATCTTAGGTATTTCAGCAAAGGATGAAATAAATGATTTGTAGCATGGGTGAAAATGTCATGCCTGACTGGTATTCGAACTCGAGATCTCCGATGAAAGGCTGAGACCGCTACCACTTGTGTCACAGAGGCCAGCAAATAGGAAGTTTGGATACCATTTATCTGAATTTTATAAATTCCATAGATATAAAAAAAAATTAGGTTTTCTGTTTTTATGTAAAACAATTTATATAATATTATTAGAAAATGAAACAAAATATTTATAATAGTCTCTCATATATTGTAAAAAAAGTTTAAAAAACTATTTATGATACTTTTAAAAAGTAATGGATTGGTAAAATATTTTTTTTTTATGTTACGTAATTATCTATATTAACATTTTTCCTTTTTGTATTATTGATTAAAATTATTATAATAATTTGTTATCTCTCTTTTTATAAAAAAAGTTTTATGTTAATGAGATGAATTTATTGTTTATATATGACCTTTATCTCACACTTTTTTCTTATACATAACCCTTTTTTATAGGTTATACATGACCTGTATAACCTATCTATAACAATGGTGCTTATTAAATATTAACATCCTAAAATAAGCAACCAGTTTTGTATTCTCTCTTTGACTGTGAACTTAACATTTTATTAGATTGTGTTTATTTTATTCTAATTTTTGTGTATAATTAAAAGAGAACAATTATATGCAGCCTTTATCAGTAAAAGTTTAACAAACTTTTTCCAGTTTTTCATAAAACAAGGTAGTAATAATCACTATTATTTTAATAAATTTATATTTTGATCAATATTTTGTAACTTAAATATAACTTTTTATCTACTAAATTTTTTTTTTTTTTTTAAATGATTACAATATTTAGTTGTTAATTTTTCTCTTTGCATATCCTAAGTGTCATTAAAAACTGTAACAAAAATTTTAATTTTTGTGTCAGGTTTTTTGTAGAAAGTTTACTTTTTAAGTCAAAGATAATTAAACTTAGATTTATTTACATATATTTCATTATTTTTTAAACTAACAATTTTTGTTTATTTTAAATTCATATTCCTGTGGATAATAGTTACATTTTTAACAAGTTAATGTCAAATCTAAAATACTGTTGAGGTTGCAGAATCAGATACCACAACAGTAATTTAGAAAGTTGACGAAAAAATAAAAGTTACTTTAAATTTTAAACCAACAAAATGTCAAAAAGAGAATAACTATAGTTTAACCAGATCTGACAAATTTTTTTTTTTAAATGATAAATTAAAAATATCACCTTTATTTTAAATATGATCTTTCTTCATTAAAAATTATTTTTAAAGTTGTATATATTTGTCATCAGGTGTTCTGCTCCAAGACATCTTTCTGACCTTAACAATATCATAGATTACTTCAGCACGTAACAAGTAACCACTTCATACCAGATTTCAACACTACCCCCATTTCATTCTTCTAACAACCTGTACTAGATGTTTATTAAACTTCTCGTTAGATACCTAATCCTCACATTCTATATTTTTTCTTAATGATAAATACTTAACTTCTTGTTAAAACAATTTTCCAGCTTTCTAAATCAATTGATTTAGAATTAAATTACATTTAATTACAAAGACTAATTAGCCTTTGTAATTATTGCTCATGTCTATAGAAGTTTTTCTTAATTTTCTTACTTAAATATACCTAATATGAAAAAAAAATTATTTTAATCTTCTACAAGACTTTGGAATCCCGGCTAGGCATGCGATTTTTCATATGCTACAAGTTTCTATTTGGACTAAACGACCACAACATTTGATACTCATACATCTCAGAAAAAGAAACTTATATTTATCGTTTTTAACCGTAATCAAAAAAAAAGTTATGACATTTAATATTTATTTTAAGTAATATGTTTTTTGAAAAAAATTATTTTTAATAGTTAAAATAACTAAAAAAAAATGTTAGCTGCTAAGAAAAGGAACACCATTTGCGCTATTTGTAGTCAAAGGCAGTAAGGTAGAATTCCTCCTCATCTCTTACAAAACACAATAACTATAATTATATGCTGGTCGAAATATTATGTACTGGACAGCATATAATATATAAGCATACTAACAAGATAAATAACAGTGTACTTAGTTGACAATTATTTGATTAGAATTTTTATAACTAGTTATGATAATTAAAGATTTTTTTTAACTTTTCAATTTACTTGCTCCAGAACTACATTATTGTTTATAGTTTTACTATATTATATATATATATATATATATATATATATATATATAGTATAATAATATCAGCCAAATAAATATTTTATACACCAATATAATTCTATAGTGTTCTTTTTTTAATTTTTTTTATGAGTTACGAAGGAATACCAGTTATGTATGCCCCACAGGGTCATTATGGGGTGTGTAGGGCTCTGAACCAGGGACGATAAGCATCCCCAGCTAGCCCGCTCAGTAAGCTAAGCAGGTTCTGCAGAGATGTTAAAATTGAATGCATATAATGATCTGCCCCTATGACTAAACCTCCCTCACCACTCTCCTCCTCCCCGAGACCGGACCCACAGTTAAGCATTACTCAGCCTCAGGGATGTGCCTTTGGATTCGGAGAATCCAGAGTCCCTGTGCATCATCATCACCACTCATCTGAGCAAGCTCGGACAAATGAGGACTCAGCAGAGGGCTATCCATCACACTGTCCCCCTCCAGTCTGATTCTTTACCACACTATTGTGGGCTTTGTCTGTGCTCTATCTTCTATCTCTGTTCTTCTTCTATAACGAAGAAGATAGAGCACATTCACTCATAGTATCTCCCACTATGATTCACTCATTCTCCTTCCTCCACACCACACTTTTCTTCTTCTTTTTAATTCTACAGTATTATGAATAATAATAACCTACCATTAGATTGATTTTTTTTTTTAAATCTTTCACAATATTCATAAATCTCAAAATTAAATGATGAAAAAGAACTCAAATCACACAGAAAACAAAAAATATTTGTAAATATATGACTATGATTATATATTTATAAATATAATGTATCAATAAATAAATGAATGGCTATTATAATTTGCCTTTTTTAATGGATATGAAATATAAGCAACCTTCTACTTTGCAACATAAATGGGTTAAACTTAATTTATACAGAATTATTTAATTTTTAATGAAAAACTGAAAAAAAATGAAATTAATATTTCATCAACTTATACCACCTTAAAGCTTTTAATTGCTTGCTCAATCTTTCTTAAGTGATAAAAAGTGCTGCTATTTTAAATTACAGCTTTGTATACTTTATCTGTTAATTTTTATATTGTATAGGTTATCTAAGTAGATTCTAACATAGGCATTTTTTAAAATAAAGAGTATTATAGATGAGCAGTATTGTAAAATGTTCTACGTCTAACTATTGTTCACTATATTTAAGAGGAAATTAGTTCTTCATAGGTTAAATACGACTTCTTTAGAATTTAGACTGAAGTTAATAATATTAATATATTCAATATACCTCTGTATATATTTCTATATGTATAATATATCTATGTAAGTAACATTAAATAATTGAGGTTTAAAACATTGTTACTGATTTCCTGACTGATTTAGTAAATCAGTATATGCTGGTCCAAATCATTAGCTAATTTTTTACACTTTTAAACAAACAAGAGAGGAACTCACTATTTCCAACAACATTTAATTAATGCCCTACCAATGTTGTGCAGGCTTTAAATTGCTGCTGACATATAATGACGATTGGCTTTTATGCTGGTGATTACCATGACATCATTCATCCTGATAACTTGCAATAGTGCAGTTTATTTTAAATCATAACAACATATTAATTTTGTTTCATTACATTGGTTTAAATAACTTCAAATGTAAACTATTGTAAAATTATTTTTTGCTCTTAAAAACAAAAGTAATTTATACTTGTATAATTTATTTAATATAGCATTTACAGAAACTTCCCCTCTACACTAGTTCTTCTTTACCTTCTTCCCAAGAATGATAATTACCATTTTAAAATGAGGGATTTAATGAGGTATCCAGCCATATAGACATCATATTTTGGTGTATTTATAAACACTATTTTATCTAATAGAAGAAATTTCTCTGCAAAATTTCTTTATAATCAGAAAATGTGATTTTCATGACATTTCATGTGTTTTGCTATACATATCCATAATACAAAATTAAAAACCATATCTTGCTTCACTCAGTTAATACTTCCTTAAGTAGGATTGAACATTTTGTAATATTTAGTGAATTTTTTTTTAATAGTTTTAATAATGTAACAATCATCATGTACTTGTTAATTTATTTCAGATAGATAACATTATAATATTACATATGATTTTTTTAATTTTTTTTTATTGTATTTCTTTCTGTAATATTGTAAATTAATACATAATCAGTGTGAGTAATAATTATTATTATGTATTTTTTTAGGAGACGATCACAATCAGAAGAGGCCTCAGAGGAGAGGATGGCAGTGAACAATTGGCCCGTAACTGTGGCAGAAATTGATGCTAGCCTCACAATCCCACCTCTTGAAATACACAATGAACAAAAACACAAAAAGGTTAATGTATAAATATACTCAAATCCATTAGTATATTTTTTCTTAAAACTGAAAGTGTTCACCAAATCTTAGAATATTTAATTTACTAAAATTATGCTTTCAGGAATCATATTTCATGATATCCAATGAAGTAACTGAAATCATGAATAATACAAGTTTTTATTTCAGAAATAACACTCTTCAGATAAATAAATTATTAGAATCAAGATTAACCAATGTTCAGAAAACATTCATTAAAGTAAATTTATTTATGGAGTTACAGAGATTAAAAAATGAAATTATATTTAATAACAAATAGGATAAAATTTTTATCAAAAAGTAAATAAACAATGAATTTAAAAAAATATTTTTGGCTAAATGGCTTAGAAATTTAGCTAACCAAGTTATCAGAGAGGTTTTGTAAATGAGTAAGATATTTCAATTTGTTTGTTCATCAAAAGATAATTCTTTCTCATCAAGTTAAGTATACATTATCATTTTCATTATAATGATATATTCATTATAATGAAGATATACCAAAGATGTATGTGCTGCTTATATAAGCTGCTTGTTTATGATTAATATGAATAATATAAAGTTCAGTTTTTTTTTAAGTAAATTTTATTTTACTAAAACCTGTTAAAAATTGTATTATGATTTTATATATATATATATATATTTTCATTTTTATTTTGAAATGGTATAAATAAAATTTCTTTAATATTTTGGAGTAATAAAAATACAATACTAATTGAAAACAAAAGTAATATTCCTTTAATGAATTTTTATCATTCACTCCAATCTAAATGTTTTCTAATACATATTATTTATAGTTCTTGTGTTCAATTAATAAGTAATAATTTCTTATTTTCCCTTCTTTTTACCAGTAATGTATGAGAAGTAAAAATCTAAATCATATTTATTTGTATTTTTAAATTGAACAATTTGTAGAAAGCTCCTGTGTCAGATGATCACAAAGTAAAGAACTGAAATAGGAAATAGATTACAATTAATTATGTTTATGTAGTATTACATTTTGAAAAAGCTACAAAAAAGTTTTCTAAAGTTAAAATCAAGTTTGTAGAATTGAAATCAAACGTATACCTTTTTTAGTTATTTTTTACCAAAATGTCTTCTCTACCAAGGAGTTAGGACACTCAACCAGTGGTTAAGTTTTATTATATAAAGTTTATAAGTGTAAAAAATAGCATCAATTAATAAATGAAAAAACAAAGAAACTAAGAACCAAAAGAAAGAACATAATATTCATATAAAAATTTAACAATGAGGATGTAATTCACAAAAGTCATAATACCCAAAATCAGATGCAAATATTTCTGGAATAAATGTGAGCAGAAAAAACATTTCATCTGCTATGTGCTATTGGGGATAAAATTAAGGAATCCTATGGATTAAAAAAAAAAATCCGTTTATTAGAGAAGATAAAAACTGTTAAAAGTTTCCAAATAAGCACACCAAAAAATAATGTTATTGTTTTAGTTTAAGGTCCCATGTATAAACAGTTTTTTTTTTATTTTTTAGGAATTTTCACTATTTTATTTTGTATGAAGTTATATAGTTGACTGTAACTGTGGAATATGGATTACAGTACAAAATTTACAGTTAGAATAATATTTTATTCAATAGTATTACTAGAAGAAAGTTATTATTTTTTTCTAAATTAAATTAATGAAAAATATAAAAATCTGATAGTCTATGACTATACTTAGGAATAAAATAATTATTAAGTACTATTTGTGATATAAAAGAACTATAATTTTTGAAAATACTAGAAAAAATTAAAAGTAAAATTTCAACTTGCTATTATACTGAGAAAAATTTTACTAAAAATTTTAAAAATAAATACTAGGAGATTTTCAGTTTAATTCAGAATGAATATATATAATCTGTACAATGCACACTAATTAACACCAATGGTTTCTATAATCTTTCTGTTCACAGAGGTTTATCCATTTTACTGATATGCAAAGAGGAAATTAATAACCAACAAACATGAATAACAAAAGAGTCTATCTAGTTTTTAATTATTTTGATTGCCACTTTTCTTTTCTTAATAAATTAGTAATTAGATATAGTAAAATCTAATTATTATCCCCATCGGATGATGAGTACATCATCTTTCTCTACTATCTGCAAAATTTAGTATCCTTATTCCCCCTCAGTTTTCCGTTTAAGAATTTCTGGAGAGTCCAATGACATTACTTTCCCTATGAAGTAAATATGAATTATCCTCCATCCAAGATAATTTATGTAATCATTGTACTACTTTTATATTTTATTCCTCCTGATTTTTTAATAACCATAAATTCAATCTCTGAGAAAAGTAAAAGGTTTCTTTCCAGAAATAGGTTTTCTAGTGTGTGAAATCATTTCTTGTTAAAGAAATTTCAGAATTAGATGAAAGAAAGTTTAGTCCCTGAAATTAATAAATTTTTATTTCGATATATTTTCAATCATTTCTGTAATTATTGTATTGTATTTATATAATACAAAATTTTTCTAGAAACAAAAAATAATAATATACTCACTCACATATTGTGTATTTGATAATAAATAGTCCAGTCATCAACGGTACAATACCGTATTATGGTGCAATTATGGGAATCAACACCAATTTTCATAAAAATTTGGATTTAAGCTCTACTTACCATCTACTTCAAAATCTA
Organism: Zanna intricata; assembly: GCA_010016005.3. Lineage (NCBI taxonomy): Eukaryota > Metazoa > Arthropoda > Insecta > Hemiptera > Fulgoridae > Zanna > Zanna intricata. Next base: position 17,702 of record JAAAKQ030151597.1, read on the forward strand.
CCCTGTGCCGCTTATTGCAAAAAATTTTAAAATCGTAGATTATAGCATGTAGTTGCTTAAAATAATGTTTAAATGAATTATTTGTAGATCTCTTGACAAAGATAAACAAGATATATCATAAATCAGAAAAATTATTCGATCATGGAAGCATTTATATTACTTCTTCTTTTTAACTAGTTGTAATATGTAAAATAATTATTCTTCTTCTTGAATTTTACTTTCTTTTTCTTGAACATATTGTCGTTCAGTTAATAATGTAATTTGTCTGGAGTGAGTATATGTATGTAGCGTATGTGTAGTGTGTATTCAGCCGTAGTTTAGAGACTGAGTTATACAGACATTTAATTCATTATACATTTTTTTTAATATTGAGTGTGGTGTGTTTTTTATTTAATGCGCCTCCAGTTCAAACAGTAGTAATTTTCAAAAACTAGTTTTAAAGATATTTATTATAACTTGAAATGATTTAAAAGTGCATCATATTAAATTAAAATTATTTTACTTTAGTTGAATGAAATACATTATTTTCTGACATGCATCAACCCTAATAAATTAACCCCTGAGGGCAGTAAATATTGAAAAATATTTTTAAAAAGGCTTTTTACAATTTTAAATGATTCAAAAGTCACTTATATCAAATGTATATTACTTTACTAGTAAAATAAAATAATTATTTGTTTAACCGCTTGTTCAACCCTTACAAATCATCCCCTGTATATATTTATTATTAAAAAATAATTTAAACATTTTTTTTTACAATTAGAAATGATTTTAAAATGCATTTATATTGAATTAAGAATATTTCTTTCACTGGTGAAATAAAATTTTTTATTTTTTAAAAACTTCAACCCTTATAAATGCTACCCATTACAACAAAAAAATATAAAAATTGTGGTTATAATTTTTTTTTTTATGCAATTTTGTTGCATAAAAAATTAACATTTTTTTTAGAATCAAGAATTTTAGAATTATTTATAATTAATTTCATTTCATTTTTTAGTATTTTTACATATATTTTAAAAAAAAGGAAATTTTTTAACATTAAACCAGAAAAGAACGTTATAATACTTTCACCATGTGACAGATGTTGCTCAATTGTATAGTAATGCTCTAATTTTTCTGTCTTTAAGTGTGTGTGTGTATATATACATACATATAAGTGTGTGTGTTTATGACAGTAAATATTCCTCATATATATTCAAATATATAGATGTATGTATACTGATACTGCATTATATACTTGGTTTCCCGCCTATACTTGTCCCCTATCCTCCAAAATACCTGCTCCGAAATTAAAAAAAAAAACTGCTTTTGGTTTTTCAACTATAATTCCCTTATTTATTAAGCTATAAACTTTAAAAAAAAAAGCATTTTGTAGAGAATTTCAAGTGTTTTAACGACATATCAGTTAAAACTTTTTTCAAACCTTATTTTTGAAAAGGGTTGCATTCAAAGGGCTTGGGTGAGCTACAAATAGTACACGAATGCAAATTTTGAACCGCCATATGTCATTTAATTTTTATGATACAATAATAAAAAAAATATTAAAATTTTCAGTAAACAAAAACCTAAAATTTACATTCAAAAACTTTTTACATATCATGAACAGTTTTTGGTTTATTTTTAAAAATGCATTTTTTCCAAAATTAAAAAAATGCAATTTTCACTTCAATCAATTATTTTTTCTAAAATAAGCATTTCAAACCGGTCAAATCACTTGAATCATATCAATAATACCCAAATAAAGTAAATTACAAGTGGGTTATGATTAATTTCAATTAGGGTGGTAATGCCGAGGGTGTTAATGTTAAATTTTTTCACAAAAAAAAAAAAAATAGGAAGTGACTTTATTTCTGTTATAAGTCAGTAAATTTGTATGCAAAAGACTTTTACCAGTGCTCATTTGAAAGGTTTTTTTAAGTACTTTAAAAAAGGTCTTTGAGTTTTCCCAAAAAAATGTTGTAGTTCATGGTTTTTATAAAAGTTATTATAACTCCCCAAATATACTGTATATTATAGTATACTACTTAATATACGACTTATATATATAGTGTGACGTAGTTGCTAGTGGTAACATTGCGCAAAAGTATAAATTGTTTCATGTAGATTTTGTTAAGCGTTGTAAGTGTTGTTTGTTTGTTTTGTTGTGTTAAATAAATTATTGTGAGAAGGCTTGATATCATGTTGGTTATTTATACGAATCATGTTCTCACTATAATTAGCGACCGTGATAATATTGTTAGAAAATTGTGGGGAAGTCGATATCGTGCTATATACGATTCATTCGCTTACATCAAAATTTCACCATTTTCAAATTATTTAAGGTTGAAAGTTTCAAATTTCGGGTTTATCAAAAAATAACCGTCCTTCAACGAGCAATAACTCGATTCATACTGGGTTTACAGAAGTCATTAAAAAAAACCGATCTCTTTGTTTTTTTATGAGCTACATTTTTTTTCTAAATAATTTTTTCGGTAAAATGAAAACTTTTTAAGCAATTTGTGAAAAAAGGTTAAAAAATGTGCGTTTTTTCAATGAAAAATGTACAGTTTCAATCATGAATAACTCGGAAAGTATCAATTTTACAAAAAAAACTTTGCAGAACAAAAATTGCTTAGAATTGGTCAATATATAGATTTCCGAGTTTATTTTTATTAAAAAATGTTTCACCCCCTAGAAGGGGTGGCAATTCTCAGGGTCAAGAAGCCTGGATAGCCCTGAGCTAGGTGAAAACTAGGTAGTGGCCTTCTCAGGCTAGGATAGAAGACTCAGCCTGAAGTAGTATGTAAAACAGTTCTGGGTCTAGTTCTGGTAGAAGGGTTTTAGCCTGTAGTTTACTGATGGTAGTTTGATAAGACCACTAGTGGGAGCCAAGCACTCCATGCTTAAATGCATTTCCCTCCCCCCAAAATATTATCATTAATTCAATTTGCAATAAAAAATTCTATTCTAGTAATATTTTTTGTCTACCATTATAAATTAATTTAGTCTTTTTGTAGATAAATTTATTACTTTATTTTTTATAGAATTTAGCTTTTATAGATTAATTTAATGTTAATCTCATGGTTTTTATTACATAATGTTTATCTATCTTTTTTTTATTTCATCAAAATAAATTAATATTTCTTAAATAATAACTTGCTAAGATTTATTTAATGACCTTACTTAATCATTGTGACAGTCTATCAAACTAAACTCTGATTACAAAAAAATTTAACTGATGTATGTTGTTACAAAACTGTAAAAAAAAATCTTACTTAAAAAAATATTTATAAAATAACCTTATATGCTCACCCATGTCATGAACTGTGAATACAATTATTAGTTAATGAGTAAATATTAAGATAATATTTTATCTTTATTACTCCTCATTCAAATTTCTTAAAGGTCAAAGGATTAAAGACACAAGATACAATTATAGTAAGCTGCATTCATATGTGTGTGTATGCTGCTCATTGGCTAATTTGGAGTTTTTATTAGGAATTTAAATGCTATCAATCTAAAAATAATGTAAAATAAATTAATTTCAAAGGCATCCATTTTAAATGGTGGAATTTAAAATTACATAGATTCTTTTATTAAAAAACCTACTAAAGTATTTATGAATTAAGAAAGAGTAACACCAATTTGTTGTTTCATACTGTCTGTCCCATTTACTCTTATAGCTGTTACATTATTAATTGTATCCTGAGATACAAGAGGCATTGATCAGAATTGCTTTTTTTGCGTTATTAATACTGTTCTCTATGGAACAAAGTTGCTGCAATGAACAGAATGAAGGTGTCTCTTCTAGAACTGAATATAAACTAAATTTTGATGGGTGAAGCCCATCAAAATGTAGTGCATTGCTGATGAAAAGTGGTACATTCAATTCAGCAAACAAGGTAGTAGCTGTTATCATATACAAGGGTCACTCACTAATTAAAGAGACAAATATTTTTTTTGAAGGAAACACTTAATGCAGGCAATTGAAAGCTGGCTACAGATTTGATGATTTGTTGCTTAGATTCAGATCCATTTTTCAAACTCTGTGAATCCAAATCCCATATTCTACTGCTTCAAATTATTCGAATCAATAGTTCTTATAGGAGCCTGAACTTAAAATCATTTGTGGTGACAGTTATGATTCAAACAAACAAACTGAACACACTACTGTTACGCCCTTGACTGCTAAGACTCCACAGCGTGATTTCAGCTGCACATCAAGAGTGTTGTGCTACTAATCATTCCATATCTCACTAATCATGAATCAATTTCAATTATTTGTTTATTGAAACGGCTGCAGTCAATTAGTAATTAGACATTGCCTAATTAGGCGGCCTGTCTGATGACGTGGACTGTAAAGTATAAAATAAAAGAATTTTTGATGTAATTGCTGACCAATCATTGTAAATAAACTAATCAACGTAATGAAATCAAACTTGGTTATTCTACAATAAACAAAATTAATGAAGACCCACTGCTTTATTATTCACTTTATGACATGTAATCAAATGAAATAAATTTAAATGAAGTGCAGTAAAAAATGTGTTTATATAATTTATTAGGAGTACAAAGTTATGAAGTGTCCACATCAGATTTTTTTTATGTGTACCAGTATTTTAAACAAAAGTGGTTGTCAAGGTCTTTTGGCATTGCATTGCAGTGATTCATAAAAATACTGTTCTCTTTTATATGTTCTGTGTTCTTAACAATTACTGACTTAGGATGCACTGAAAGATTTTTACTCGAATCAGTGATTCTAATTTCGATAATTAACTGATTTATGTGATACAAATCATTTGTTTTTTTAACCTCCGAAACTATCGTTAATGTTGATATCTTCAGAGAATGAGATGAATGAATTGTAACGTGAGTGAAAAATGCCATGCCTGACTGAAATTCGAACCCAGGACCTCTGGATGAAAGGCCAAGACGCTACCACACGCGCCACAGAGGCATTCTTTCTTTTTCTGTTTAGCCTCCGGAACGACCGTCAGGTATTACTTCAGAGGATGAATGAGGATGATATGTATGAATGTGAATGAAGTGTAGTCTTGTACAGTCTCAGGTCGACCATTCCTGAGAAGTGTGGTTAATTGAAACCCAACCACCAAAGAACACCAGTATCCACGATTTAATTGAAACTTTTCTAAGTGTTACTTGGCAATCTTTTGAAAAGTGTTAGTCAGCTGTTATGAGTTAGTCAGCTTGTCTTTAATATAAACATAACCTCTTAAGTCTTAGTTACGATGGCGTGTCCACGCAAAGAAAGTACTTTTGAAGAGCAACCTTCTGTGATCCAGTTTTTACTTTCGGAAGGTGTACAACTATAAAATATTCTCTCGAATGAACAAATAATACGGCAGTAGTTGCATAAACCATGTGAGTTTTTAGGCTTGGGTGGAAAATTTAAAAAGTTGCCTCAAAAGCGAGAAAGACGAGCACTGCTCCGGGCGTCCGGTAAGCGTGTCGACCTCCGTATTAGATTCTCGTATTGATTCACTTATACAAGAAGACCGACGATTTACAGTTGACAAATTGCTGAAAAATTTCGAGTAAGTGTTGGCGCAACTCATCCACCATTCAAAACAAACTGAACTACCGTAAGACTTGTGCAAGGTGGTTCCCAGAGAACCTTTCATCATCACAAAGCCGAGAGATTTCGCATTTGCACCTAACTCAAAAATCATTTCAATAACGAAGGTGACACATTTTTGGACAATGATGAAACTTGAATACATCATTTTGAGACAGAGACCAAGGGTCAAAGCATGCAGTGGAAACCCCTGAATTGCCTGTTTGTAAGAAATTCAAAACGTAACCATTGGAGTGCCCTATGGTCCAATTTTGTGTGATTATGTGGAGGAGCAACTCACTATTAACAGTCAGGAGTCTATCAACAGACAACTACTCAACTATGAATGAGAACAAAGTCTAGTCGATTTGCAGAGAAAATGTCTGGTATAGCAGAGAAAAAGAGTGCTTCTTCAAGACAATTCTCAACCTCATATAGCACAGCTCGATGCTAGAATCTATTACAAAGTGGGTTGGAAGCTCCTACCTCATCCTTACAGCCCTGATCTTGCCCTTTCGGATTTTTTTTCTGTTTGGTACAATGGAAGAAGCTTTGCATGATACCAAGTTTAACACAATGAAGAGGTAAAGGAAAGAGCATAAAACTGGCTTCAAGATCAAGAAAAGAATTCTTTGCTGAAGGGATAAGAAGACTCATAAAAAGATGGGACAAGTACAGAGAAGTTGGTGGGGATTACATGGTAAAGTAGACAAAAAAATTATATTTATTTAACTTAATAAATCATATTTGCTGTACAGCTATTTGTCTGTTTAATTATTGAATGATCATAGACGGTTCAGTGAAGAAGGCAAAAGTAATTAAGAAATATGATTTAGTTGTCCATGACAGTTTATTGAAATAAACTGTTAAATTTACTAAATTTATTTTAAAATATAATTCATTATATGTACATCAGTAATAATCCTTATTATTGGTTTTGAAAACATCTTTAGTGACATCAGTGATGATACTATTTAGATTTTGGTCAGCCAATGTGCAAGTGTTCCAGTTGGAAGGAAATACTTTTGACATGACTGAAAAGTAATTTGAATTGTTGCTGTTCATTTAATAATTTTTGTGTTTTTTTATGTATATAAAATTTGTAATGTATGTATATATATATATATACATATATATTATAAAATGTTCAAGCCTTTTTTGGTTTATGTAGAAAATAAAATTTGTTGATGTTTATGTTTTTGGTTTAATCTATGATACCTTGGGCAGTTGTTAACTCTGATTTAGTTTTGGTGTGTTTTTATTTATTCATTATATGTTTATTTGAAGCTGTATCCGAGTAGTCCACTACAAATAAAGACATAATGAATTCAAAAAAGTCCAAAATCACAGAATCAGCATTTACTAACCACCTCATAGAAAATACCACATATTCACCACCAGTAACAGTAACCTAGATGAGCTACTCATTTGCAAAAAATATTGCATCTTAAAATACTTGAACATCATGAAACGTAATTGAACAAATACTCTCTTAATGATGTCAACTCATCAGTAATTCTAGCCATCATTCTGTTATTGAGTTAACAATGTATCCTATTGTGAAACCTCAAATGTAACAAGCCACAGATACGTTCATTGAAATAAGAAACTGAGTTACAAGCAAGTCTTGACTCAATAAAATAATAAAATATATGAAGACTTCTGAACTCATAAAAAACAATCATTCGTAATTTTACAGTAAAAATATTGCTATTGAAAATCTTCAGGGTATTCCTTTCAAGGAACCAGAAACACTAAGTTGTAGGCATCCAAAAATAACAATATCTCTTTGAAAAAACATAATTTATCACCCATTTTTTAAATCTTTCTTTAATCACATTGATAATTGTTTAATGTGAACTTGTTTATGTTAATAAGTGTTATATAATTTTAAATTAAGGTGATAAAAAAGATGTTTTATTCTTTCTGTCTTTCTTTTTTGTTACTTTACTCCACAACTATTTTTTATTTAATTACAGGTACTTGAACTTCTCAAAGGACTCAGATTTAATGGTGAAAAAGTTTTAAGAGTTGGATTCATTTTTCAAGAAGAAATTGAAAAAGGTATTAAGGATGAGCCATCTTCATTGCAAATGGAAAATACATATGTTCCTGAACTTCCTGATGGTACAGGTAAATCACGAATAAATGAAAAAACTTTTTTTATTTTGCAAATTTTGATGTTTGATGTTAGTTTTTTTTTTGTAGTAATTTTATGATTTAATGTAGAATTAGAAAAATGTATTTAACTTTTCATTGTCATTAGTTAAATTAGAATTACTTTCCAGTCATAGTACATGCATATAAATTTAGTAAAAAATTGTTTTAAGACTAATCAATTTTAATTTTAATTAAAAAAAACTTATCTTCAGCAAATAAAATAAAATTTTTGTTCTAGCAGTAATAAAATTAATAAAGCATTTTTTATAAACTGATTGTTTCTTATTTTGATTTCAGAGGAAGGTTTATTTCTTGCATTGGATATAGGAGGAACAAATTTTAGGGTACTGCTTCTTGAGCTTCATGAAGGAAAGACAATTAGAGAAGAAGTGAAACACTATCATATAGCAGATGAACTAAGATTAGGATGTGGATTAAAACTTTTTGATTTCCTAGCGTCATGTATTGCAAATTTTGTAAAAGAATTTAATATTGTTGATAAAACACTACCATTGGGTATGATAACTAGTTTAAATTAACATATTCTGTTAAATTTAATAAATTAAAGAGTGTCATATTTAAAAAAGTTATTTTTATTATTTAGAATATGTTATGCATTACTAGATAACTGTTAATATTTATGAAAAGAAAACTACTGGTAATTTTTTTCACAAAATTATTTTAAGATAATTATTACCTTCATTTATTTAGTAAATAATAACATTTACAGCTATTCTTTACTAGTATAAACCACTTTGTATAATATTTGGTTAAAGAAGATCCAAAGAGTCAGGTAATTAAGAAAACTAGAAGAAAACAATTATGTCTTTAACAGTGGAGAGAGATGCATTCTGGCAATTAAATTAATAAAAAATAACCATTGCTATGTGTATATTTTAATATACACATATTTCCTTAAATTCATAATTTCAGTAATTTTTTATCTTTATTATTTTTTTTTAGGTTTTACTTTTTCATTTCCAATGCACCAAAGATCATTGGATATAGGTCTCTTAGTAACATGGACAAAGTCATTTACATGCTCTGGAGTTCAAGGGGAGGATGTTGTTAAAATGCTTAGAGATGCAATTCACAGAAGGAATGACAATCATGTTGAGGTTGTAGCAGTTCTCAATGATACTACTGGTAAATAACCTTAATTAAATAAATAATTTTAAATTTCTATAAATAATTAGTAACTTCTTCTGTTGGTAAAGTTGATTGATAAGTAATTATGAAATGTCAGTGAGTTAAGCTAAACATTTCTAAAACAACACTGTCCCTAATTTCCCTTTGGATTGGATGCTGTATAAATAAGACAGTAGTTGCCAATAATAGTAATTATTACATCTAAAATTTAATCTGTGATAGTTTATTTCCTTCTTTTTAACATACAATAAAACCAAATTAGTCTATATCAATTTATTCTGGATGTTTAAATACAGCTAGTTTTTGTCACTTTTAAGGCTAAATATAACCTGCACTGAGTTTGGCATGTTGGTATGCATCTGCAAATTTGCCTTAATGAAGGAGAGTAGAAGAGAAAGAAAGCAAATCATTTCTCACTTTTCCTAGTAAGCCTAGTGGTTATTCTGAAGATGGATATATCTTTTTTGGAAGTGATTTGTGATTCATTTCAGGTTGCTTATAAACACTAAAGATGGTAAAGATGTATAAGTTAAGAATAAACAAGACTGGACAGTATAATACTCAGTATTATAATGTTCATTATAAATTAACCATTAACTTGATATTGGCCCCTTTTTATATGTTTATCTAGTTTAGCCTTACATTATTTACTAACATTAGATTTAATTTTGCTTTACCTTTCATAATGCATAATAATTTGGAATCTGCTGAACAAAGGAAAAAGAAAACAACTTTTTTTTTGTCTTCAGTCATTTGACTGGTTTGATGCAGCTTTTCAAGATTCACTATCTAATGCTAGTTTTTTAATTTCTGTGTACCTCCTAAATCCTACATCCCTAACAATTTGTTTTACATATTCCAAAGTTTGCCTACCTGCAAAATTTTTCCCATCTATCTGCCCCTCCAACATCAAAGCGACTATTCTAGGAAGTCTTAATATGTGGCCTATAAGTCTGTCCCTTCTTTTAACTATATTTTCATAAATGCTAATTTTTTCATTGATTTGCTGCAACACCTCTTCATTTGTCACTTTATCCACCTAGGTTTTTAACATTCTGTTATAGCACCACATTTCAAAGGTTTCTAATCTTTTCTGCTCAGGTACTCCGATCATCCAAGTTTTACTTCCATATAAAGCTCCAAATATGTACTTTCAAAAATGTTTTCCTAATGTTTAAAATAATTTTTAATATAAGCAAATTATACTTATGACTGAAAGCTCATTTTGCCTGTGCTATTCAGCATTTTATATTGCTCCTGCCTGCTTCGTCCATCTTCAGTAATTCTCCTTTCCAAATAACAAAATTCCTCTACCTCCATAATCTTTTCTCTTCCTATTTTTATATTCAATGGTCCATCTACATTATTTCTACTGCATTTCATTACTTTTGTTTTGTCCTTATTTATATTCATGTGTTAGTTCTTGTGTAGAACTTCCTCCATTCCATTAACTGTTTCTTCTGAAATTTTTGTATTCTTGACTAGAATTACTCAGCAAATCGTAGCATCTTTATCTCTTCATCTCACAATAATAAGTGAGAAATTTTTGCCACATCTATTGATTCATCAAATTGAATACTAAAAAATTCACTTGAACTCACTTTTTTAATTTTCTGATTGTGAATATCAGTACCCATGTCATCGATTCACCTTGACATTCGATCGTTAAAAGGCGGAATTTTTTTTCAGTTTTTATTGCTTCTTCCTCACCTATTAAAACACTCACTGGTACATATTGCAGCAGACATATATGAGATTAAGGCATGTCACATTAATCTCATATTGCAGCAGGCAATATGAGGTTTTCTGGGATTGTATGGGGTTAGGATATCTTATCTACTCTTAATACTATGAGATAAGATGCTTCAAGTGTACTTTTATCAGTATGGCTTGATTTACAAATATAAGCTTGTTAATTTCTCAAAGTATGTAATTTTCTTTCAAAAATTCCAGTGGTTTGCTTTTAAGATCCAGATGTTTAGTTTCCAACTACCAAATTAATTTTGATGGCTTCATGATACCATAATTTAAATAACTGTCATGGTACAATGTTGTCTTTTTACCAATCGACTTACTGGAAGTAGAGAACTCGCTTTGTTTTTTTTCAAATTTATCCATTTTGCTTAAGAATCTAGTGTGTGGAAAAAATGTTGCTATTTTTTTCTGCACACTAAAAAACCAAATCCTCAATTATTATTTTCAATGAAACTACACTTTTAAAAACTTAATTAACGGCTCAGATACACACTTTGCATTCAAAACTAACATTCTGCAATCCGTTACACCTCTTTTATACTGCTGAGAGCTTGACATGTATAATTGCATTATATGCATGTTCAAATGTCACACTCTCACAGCGAATATTATGCATACAGACAAAATTACAAGAAGCACATACACATCAAGTTGGAATTTGTAAATTACTTTATACATGTATTTTCATACAAATCGCTACCAGTGCAGCTAAATAGTTTTGACTAGATTTCACTGGGTTGAAACTGGGGGTTGTGAAATATTCATTATATATTATTTTCATTTTTTGGGTTGTGGAGGTAAAAAAGTTGAAAGTCACCGATCTAAATTATATTGCCGCCCTCCGTGGCGCAAGTGGTAGCATCTTGGCCTTTCATCCGGAGGTCCCGGGTTCGAATCCCGGTCAGGCATGGCATTTTTCACACACACTACAATTCATTCATCTCATCCTCTGAAGATATACCTAACGGTGGTTTCGGAGGTTAAACAAAAAAAAATAAATATCTAAATTATATTGTCGTATATTGGTTTATTTGAGGCACAGAAATATATGCTGTCCAGATAACTTACATTTAGTAATAAACTTACATCTTATCAAAACTAATATATATGGTTAACTACTTTTGGTTTTATAATTCCATTTACTGGAGCATTCTGCAGTTATGGGAAGAATTGCAGGATACTGCAAAACATCTATAATAAAAGCAAAATACCTATTATTCAATATAGGCATCTTAATTATATTTTAGTATGGAAAATATGTTTAAAGATTGTAAAATGTTAAATATTTTTTACTAAAAGTTTGAACAATATAAATTTTTGACAAAACACTGGAGATTTCATTAATTTTGGAAAGATATACAACAACTAGTGAGAAAAAGAAAATACAGAAATTTATAAATTAAAATTTTTTATAATATTTTGAAATATGAAAACATTAGTTTTCTGTTTTTTTATAACCTCATTAGTGTCCTTTACATTATGATTTTCCATTCTGTTGTAATGCTCAAATAAAGTTTTATGCCACAGTCACTCATATCTGCCTAGTTTTCTTCAAAATGTTTTTGCAGAAAATTTTATGATGTCATCATACATATTGGCCTTATTAGTAGCCCTTTTAGGATCATTGCAGGCTTCATATTTGTAATTTTCCCCCTTGTTTAATAAAACTTTTTTCTTGCGGTCTCCAGATTGTTTTTGTAAATTTATTCTCTAACCAACAGATCTACCAATCTTATTTTATTTCTTTTTTTTATTATAAATGTTTTAGTAGTGGAGAATTTAAAATGCAACTTTGTAGTCACTTAATGCAATCTTCCAGTCTCTTACCTTCCATTTTTTACTAGTATATTTTTATATATCTTTACATATACATCCAAAATGGAAGAATTTGGTTGGCTGGGTGGATGAGATAATTAATAGAAGGATCATCAAGCAAGGAAAAGCAGACTAATGGAAACAACGTAAAGTAATAAGTATAGAGTTTGGAAAACTACCTTATGATGAAATAATATAGTCATTAAGTATATGTTTTGTATAATTTATGTCACATAAAATTCTTAAAAGTTAGAAATAAATTGCTTTGAAATTAATGAATATTTTATCTCTACAGAATCTTTTACAGGTAATTAGCAGCAAAATGAGTTGTTTATTTAATTTTAAAGAGTTATCTTGTTTTTTCATACTAGTTAATGATTAGAGTAATTCAGTTTTTCTTATTAGAAAATAATTAAATTACATAATTTTTTTCGTGTTAGGTACATTATTGCAAGGTGCTTCCCTTGATCATAGAACAACTATAGGTCTTGTACTGGGTACTGGTAGTAATGCTTGTTATTTGGAGCGTGCTGACAGAGTACATCACTGGGAAAGTGAACGACATGGTGAGAAAGAGGTATTATTTTTCTCTTTCTATCCTCTTGTATTTCCTTCTTCTCCTATGTTAAATTTATCACTGATTATTCTTAATCTATTTAGTATTGCTTTTATTCATACTCACAGACAAACATAGCTTTCCATTTCTTTTTATAAAGATATATATATATATATATATATATATATACAGGGTCTGTATAATAAGTAACCGGACTGAGCCTGCCCCGCGCCGCCATAGCGTCTGCTAACCGGTATCTGGTGCTGTAGTGGTGGTGGGGAGTCTAGGGAAA
>JAAAKQ030151598.1:0-12946 GCA_010016005.3 Zanna intricata
GGTCAGGCATGGCATTTTCATACACGCTACACATCATTCATCTTCATCCTCTGATGTAATACTTAACTGTGGTTCCGAAGGCTAAAAAAAAAAGGTTTGGAAGGTCCGCAGTGACTATTGAATGTAGCACAGGAACTAGTACAGAGCCGTGGACTCTGGGTGTGGGACACCCGATCTAATGTCGACGAATGTCGATAAATCATCATTATACTTACCTAAGAGAAACCTTCCTTCAGATAAATCCGTAAGACAAGATAATAAGGCTGAGAAAGTTTTAATTTTAATTTATAGAACAAGCCAGGCAACCATACCTTGTCAAAGGCCTGTTGGATATTAAGAATGCCACCTAGCAGAATTTTTTTCCCCAGGCAGTCACTGAGAACGATTCTATAAGAGTGTTTGATGGTAGAGTGGCCGTACCTGTACCCAGACTGGTGGTCCGGAATTACCTCCTCACCCTCCAAAAATGGCCGGGAGCCGGCGAAATAACTGCTTTTCAAATAATTTAGAAATGGCGGTAAGAGGCTAATTTTCCAGGAAGAAGAACCTTGTGTGCAGGCTTTCCTGGTTTGAAGATCAGTTATCTTGCGAAAAAAAAAATGATGAATGTAGAAAATATACATGACCTAAGAAATTTGATATAAAAAAATTGTTTGATTCATCAACATGGACATGTGAAGAAAACGTTAATTCAATACGTAGATTAAGTTTTAGAAAATTTAATGATATTCTACGTGATTGGAAAAATTCTGGCTCGCAGTGACTCAAGGCATAATCCGAACATCTCATTTTTCCGATAGCCTTGTAAAAAATTTCTCAGTCGACTTGTTATGAATAGATTTTATTTTTTAATTTAGAAATTTTATGTATATTTTATATTACAATATAATTCATATTTCATTTTTAAATTATTTATAATATAGATTTTATGGATTTAACAGCTTTTACAATTTTTCCTGATGCATGTACATGAGGAAAAATATTTAATGTAATCGTTGCAAATATATGCGGTATTGTCATCGTGTGCATCATCTAATTTTCCTTCACAGTAAGTTATCATGAATTATGATTCTTATTTCTTAGTTAGTTGTTAAATTCAGTTTGTTGTTTAGAATAAGCATTACTCAATATTTAAAAAATATAAAATCACAGTTGATCTAGACTTTTCAATTTAGCATATAAAGCAGGCATTAAAAGATATACCAGGGTTTATTACAATTCTGATTAAAACTACAATTATAATATTGTGATAAATGCAAATCGGACTATTGATTACTCCAGCGGTGACCTGGTATGTTTTGTAGGTAGATTAGACATACGAACATAGACTGATAAATGTGTTGTAGCCTACGTCTACAAAACCAACATCTCCCCCTCTCTGGCACAGCCATTCTCCCTTCATCTGCCGCAGGGCTTGAGATGTTGGTTAACATTAGCTTATAAACCCTGTGCAAGTTACGTACGAGCTTAGAAATCTTTGAAGATAAAGTATTATCCTGTCCTACCCTTTATATTATAAACAAACATCTAAATGCATATAGACATTATTATAAACAATGCACCTTCTCCAAAGTTCCATAAACTAAACATAATTCAATAAAGAGCTAGGTTATAGTTTTATTACACGATAATGTTTAGGTCTCATTATTTATGATGGTTGATAAGATTTTCATTAAGATATAATTTAGGCATAAATAATAATAATATAACTCAAATACCAAATAACTCATTAAAGAATTTTTACAGTAAGTGAATGATTGATGTCTTTAAAGTAATGAAGTAAAGGGAAAAAAATAAAACTCCTCACGCTATATTTTTTAAACATCTGTCTCATCCACCAAATTTACCAGGAATATTTTCCTACTAATAATTTTTCAAAATGTATAACGCCTAGGGCGTAATTTAATTAAATATTTTAACTAATCTATTTTATTTAATTATTTAACACAAATAATATTATATTTCTATAAACAAAATATAGTGTGTCTTGTAAGAGGATCATTATGTAGCACATTGCATCCAGGGTACTGTATGTCGATAATAGTTTTGGCGTTTTTATTAAGACTATCATCTTTAATCTGTTATTAAATTTAACCCATAGTTCGGCGTGTAATTATGGATGATCACTCAGTTGTTCCTGGTAACAATCGCGAGACAACATATACAAGAATCAGAAGGCGAGAGCCTCTTATTTAATCAAGCAGAGATCTAGAAAAATGTCACGCCGTAGGCTGATTAGGGATCATTAGAAGGTAGATTATACAATCTACGTAACGTCTCCGGAGTGAGGCTGATACGGATACTCCTATCATGGAAGATAAAGACATGGCTCTATCTTGGCAGTACTAATACCTACAGATGGATAGCACTGCCGAGAAATTAATCAAAAGAAAACTGTTAAGACCCTGCCAATTATTATGTTCGTAATCGACTAACGAAATAAAATTTTACGAGTTAATAGAAACAGTTATGACAAAAACTGACTCTTGTGTAAGAGTAATTAATAACAAACAGTCGCAGATAATTTCAAAGGATATTGATGTTTACAAAAGACTTATTGACACAGTCCAGGAACACAACTTCATAGGCCACACATTCCCAAAAAAAAAACTGATGTGGACACCATATGACTTCTATGGTGGTGTAGAGAATTTTCAGCTTAACCGATAGATAACAGATAGGCCGTCTATCGCTTAAGGAGAGCGTCTCAGCGTGAGAAAGATCTTGAGCTGCGGACAGTTCTGCAATAACTGGATATAGGGATCGTGCGTCACAGCAATTCCATAAGGTTTGTGCGGCAAAAAGAGATTCCTGGAGTTCCTTTTTTGGATGGACAAGGGAACAAGGATCCCTCGGGAGTTGCATATAGGGATATGGGACACAAATGTGAGAAAAACTTGCTTCTGTTTGCTTTCTCGACCCGGCACGGTGTAATTTCAGATTCGATTGAAATGTAGTGCCTGATCATGATGAAGCTGGAAAGACCGCATATCATCTGCGGGACGTAAAAAGTAAATAGAAGAAAAATTCGTTCATTTCTAACTAGCAGATATTTAAAAAAAAAGTGGTGAGGTCTTTTATTTTCGTGGAGGTGCATTGTAACTGGAGATTACTGAGGCTGAGGTGTTTTAAACTATCTGTAGTTTAGGTAGGGGCGAGACCCCATACTTCGATGGTACAACGGTGGATCTCCTTGTTCGCTCGGTTGGAGTAAAACTGACGTTCATCATGTGCCAAACAACAGTTAATAAATTGTTGTTTGGTGGATGCTTCCCAGTTTGTTGAAAGAAGGGAATTGTAAAATCATTTTTTAAGATTAAAATCACTTTTTATGGGTGCGACAGTGAGTGGCCAACTGTCAGTTCGCCGTAAGGCCTTGATGCTACTACCGGTAATTGGTAAGGTTTTTGAATGGTTCTGTACCTTCATATAAATGGGAGGTTAACCTCGCGCGGCTTATTGATGGTTTTTATTTATTTATTTTGTTTTAACCTCCGGAACCATCGTTAAGGTATATCTTCAGAGGATGAGATGAATGAATTGTAGCGTGTGTAAAAAATGCCATGCCCGACCGGGATTCGAACCCGGGACCTCCGGATGAAAGGCCGGGACGCTACCACCCGCGCCATGGAGGCCGCCTATTGATGGTGAATCAGTACGGGTTTCGTCCCAGAAAAGGCAATGAGGACGCCATACACGTGTGAAAATTGTGGTAATTTCCAGTTGGAAATTATGTCCTGGGAATCTTTTTGTATATATCTGGGACACTTAATAACTAATGGTAGCCTTCGGCCATTCATCAACTGCCATTAAGAGAATGCAATGTGATTGAATTGCAGGTCGTCACAGTTACTTCAGTGATCAGGATGTGCTGCTTCGCGAAGGGAGCCATGAGGTCCAGGGTTCCCAGGGCAGCGTGTTTAGTTCCTCGTTGTGTGTGGTGGAGTTCGATTCTCTTCTGTGGCTGAGGTTGCCCAGCGAGTATCGCATCGTGGTTTATGCTGTTGAGCTCCTGTTGGTCGAAGGATACTCACGGAGGGAAGTAGAGCTCGGAGCCACTCAGGCCTGAAGGGTGTTTGAGGTGTGAGGGCAACAACATTAGATGACATTTAGCCCGGAGAAGACCACGATGATATTCCTAAAAGGCCGTTTGGCATGAGTCGGTGAGATCGTGTTTCGATGGCAGGCCAGCACATTTAGTATGATCAAGTTCAAAAATACCTCGGGGTGTTTCCTCATGAAAAAATACAGTTTAAGAAGCACCTTCAATACGTCGCGGAAAAAGCCTGTTGGGCCTTCTTTGTTATTCCACGTCTGGTAAATCCTGATTGGGATCTTAATTATAAGACCATGAGTATTCTGAATAAGAAAATTTGCGAAGTAATTATGCAGTATGCGGCGACAGTCTGGGAGGATAGCAAAAGCTATCGGAATATATTGTTGAGGGCTCAATGCCTAATATTGTTAACGTTAGCGAGTGGCTACCGCACGATTTCACTGGAGGCAATCTTAGTGACTGCGGATATGAAACCGACAGATTTGCTTGCATCTGAGAGGCAACAGAGTTATGTTGCCAAGTAGTTAGGTAAGTTAACTTCTGAAAATATTCGACAAATTGAATACCATGGCAATGCTTTGTGGCAGGCCAGATGGGATGTGGTAGTGGGCGGACGTTAGAGGCATGGTCTCTTTCCAGATTTTGTTAGTTTGCAGGTCGCTTCTTGGGTAAACCCGAACAAGTACAAGACGCAATGTCTTTCTGGGCACGACACTTTTAGGGACATGCTGCACAGGTCCGGTCTGGTGGACTCAGGAATGTGTCCGCAATGCGCACAGTTGGATGACTATTATCATGTTTTGTATGAGTGCTCCAAGTACGAGCTGATGTGCATGGAGACTATTTATTAGCTTGATATTATCGGATCGGCGTTACAGCTCCGTGTTAATAGGCGAAATCTGGCCGAATGGGTTATAGTGGAAAAATTCATAAATTACTTGGCGAAGGAAAGGATTGCTGAGGGGGGATGCCGCTTGGGCTTTCCCGCTTTCTGTTCCTGTTTTTGTTGTTGTTTTGTATTCATGGTTATGTTTTTTGTTCACGTGTTCTTTGTTATTGCGTTTTTAATTCAACTCTTTACCATTCGGGTAGGAAATGAATTTGGGTTCCTTTTTTTTGTTATTCAGTCTTGTTTGAGACTTAGTTTAGATGTGTTTTGTTTTGCTTTCTTGAGGGTTGTTAATGATAGATAAATGGTACACCGATGGAAGTGTCACACATGGTATTCGCATCGATGGCATCCTGACTGAGGCAAACCAAGGCTGAGAATTGAATTTTGCAGAGGTTTTGAAGATGATCTCCATTAAATCTCATAAGGGCTAAGTACGGACAGGGTAGCTTGGTGACCGAAACTGTCACATATTTTACATAGAGGGTGTCTTCCCCTACGGGGTCAGGATGCTTTCGGTGATTGAAATTTAATAATGCAAATTCTTTATCACCACCCGAAATGAACTCTCATCTTTTCAATTCCATGTACAATGACCATCCCTGAATCCATTTTAACTAGTTTCGGCGTTACGCCTGTACATACATATGTACCTTGCATAACTTAAAAACGATTAGTCGTAGAATGTTGAAATTTAGGATTTAGGAAATTGGATATTTCCGTTGAAATCTGAAAACCGATTTTTTTTGCGATCACAATATTTTGTATACTTTGTACAAGAAAGTAAAAAGCAAATAGACAAATAATTCGTTCATTTCTAACTAGCAGATATTTAAAAAAAAGCAAAAAATTAATAATACAAAACATTCATTTATATATATGAAAACAGATGTTAATTCAGTTAGGTAAGGTAACATGAAAATAATAATCTCAATAAATAATTAATTTTTATATATTACGTATAATTTGTTTACATTTTAAATGGTTCAAATGAATGTTTTTGTAAACACAGGTAAGACACCAACTACCTTAGCAAATTTCAAATATACTTGAATGAAGTAAAAGTTCAATATATCCTTCAGAGACGGACGAGTGTACATACTTTAATATACAGCTATAAACAAAGTTATACTATTTATTCGGCTCTGAAAACTAAACGATACGTTTTAATAGTAACTTAGCTATCTCATAATAAGAATGAATGAGGTCCAGTTATTTGTTTAAGTGCAGTAATATAGTAGTAGCTGGCCAATAAAATACTATTTCTAATGCATGAATTTTACCTATTTTTATTTGTTATAGGTTGCACAGTATACATTTTATGAATGGATGATTTAATGTGTGCTTTCTTAATTTTTGTTTCTGCTATTTTTTTGATATGTTTTTAATGCAATTAATATTCGAGTAGAAAAATAAAACAATATTTCTGTACTTTCTTTGTTTTAATGGTATCTATATAAGAATAATATTATAAGATAAAAAGTTTGTCTGTGAATATCTTTGGCTTACAGGTTTTCTATTTTTTCCCAGTGATCTTCGTGTAAAAAAAACTCTTATTATATCTATTCAATTTTTCCTCATATTTGTGTTTGTTTTGTAAAGATTTTTTCCCTGGTTTATTGTTTATCTTTTTATTTTGATTTTACATGTAATATAGATGAAGTAATCGAATAAAATGTGGAGAAGAAATGATGTTATTTTCAGTTTTTTTTATAGAAACGATAACTGATTTACAATTAGAGAATAATTTAAAATAATACAAAAATCGTCTGTGCTATTCTTGGTGACATTTAGTTACATGGAAACGTTTATAATTTTATCTTACTTTCTTGTAGAAGTAGTAATGTATTTTCGGAAGGTGTGACGTCTGTACGTAAGTATGTACGTACTTATGAATCTCACATAACTCAAAAACGATTACTCGTAGGATGTTCAAATTTTGAATTTAGGACTGTTGTAACATCATGTTGTGCACCTTCCGTTTTTATTGCAATCGAGTGAACCAAAAGTGTCCAAAAAACCCAAAATCCAAAAAATTTGGATTTTGGACTTTTCTTAACTGCAGTAATAAGCTCTCATTGTGGGCTATTTAACGATGTAACATAAGTAGTACTTATTTTCATTGGTTCAAGAGTTATAGCCAAATGAAAGTTTAATTAATGAAATATTTGAATCTTAAAACGGGAAGGCACATCGGTTCGAATCAGGCTTCATTTCCTTCTTTTTTTTTAATTTATATATATTGATTTATTAATAATTATTAAACTCTAATTGTAAAAAAAAAGTTTTATGATAAATAATAATTCAATAACAAAAAAAGAAAAAGAAAATGTAACATTTTATGTACTTCTCATTTTAAAAAAAATTGTGTACGTAACTTAACAGGTGTACAAGGAAGTCATGTAATGTCTACATCAGATTTTTTAACTATGTTTATTTTTGTTGTAACAATAGTGAAGCCTTTCAAGAAGCAGACGATATTGATTAATATATGTGAAGTATACAGAAAAAAACGATAAACAATAATAAAACAATATCTCTTTCACCAGTTATCACTAATATCTCCACAATTTGCACGTGAACCTTGGTAATCGTGGATAGTCACTAACAAAACATTAATAATATTTTCCTTGGATAATTAACTAGCTAAGAAGAAAGATATTAATGGAAATGTGGATTATATTTCAGCTTGTGAGAGGTTTTTATTCCCGTATTGGATGAACAAAATTTTAAAGTACCTAAATGTTTAGAAAAAGCAGAGAAATCTAGGAAATGTAATTTTAGACTAGCTAAGAAAATTTATCTTTGTGAAGTTCACGAGCCACTTAACAAATTTTTCATACGGATATTTACAAAGAAACAAAAAACGATTAAATGGAACAAAATTTTTATTCTTTAATTTGATTTTAACTTATTAAAAATTGCCATTGTAGAACTATAAATTTAAATGGAATTGTAGAATTATTAACAAGTATTTCAATTGATTTTTAATGTTACTGATTTACAAGATATCATCTCATTATTATTTGAGAATTATTAGTGAAAAAAAAATTACTTTTTAAGAAATCAAAAGTAAAATTAAATAATAATGGTAAACATTTGTTCTTAAAATATGAAAAGGAACTAACCTGGTAAATCCGACGAAGAACAGATTTTCGTTGAAAATTATATTCCATTAATTTATTTAGATTTCCATTATGCTATGTACGGATATCTCTTTAATTAAAACTCTTCTTTATAGTAAAGATAGATTGGTAAGTAAAAAATAATTGGATTTATAATATTTTAGTTTACTCGGAATCAGTTGTAAATATATTTTCTTGATTTCGAAACCCTTCTAATTTATAATTTATAATCGATAGTCATAAAAACGTTTTTATTCATCATTACACATAATTTACGACAAAATGAATGTTGTAAAGTGAAATTTTTTATGGTTGCAACAAAGATTGCGTTGTGTAATATAATAAATATCACCTTAATTAATAATTATTATTTTTTACAGATAATTCCAAAAGAAGGTGGAACCTTTGATCAAACGATATAAGTAAAAATAGAAAATTGAATTATTATTGCAAGTATATGCAAAAATAATCTTATCTCAAAATGTTATTTAACTCTATAGTATTCCAATGTTTTATTCATTGGCATTAAATGGCTATAAGATTAGGCTGAGTGTTAAAATAAGAACTTAGTATTACATTTTTCTTTAAGTTGTGCAACTCTTTATAATAAATTGATTTTACATTCATCAGTATTTAATGTTTATTATTACTTACCAATTTAGTGAAATTTTCCCCCCCGTAAATGCAGAGTTTTTTATGATTAGTTATCAAACTAAATTTTTAACTTTTTAAGAGCGAACAGATTACGAAGAATAAATAAAAATACTCGTATACGTAAATTTAGAAATTTTTTCAAACGTTTAGATACATAAAAATCTAGTTTCATCTTTCATTGGTACATTTATCTTGGGAAACCTTTATTGGTCATAAATATATTTATTTCTCAATTTATATCAGAAATTTTTCAGAAGTTTGTTTGAATTTCGTTACTTTAAATTTGGGAACATGCTTTTCATATCCCTGCGTATTCTTATGACACAATCCGTATTAAAATAAAAATTTCCACCTGAATTTAGTGCCAAATAATATTTAATAATGTATATAACATTAGGTCAAGTATGTACGTTGTTTATATTTAATTATGAATAATAAAAATAAAAGTTATTGGGAATTTTTAAATGAAATTTTGTACCATTACATGTATAACGATAATAATTTTATCTCAAAATGGCTATAATATTCTCAATAGGTATGGAAGAAAATGAAAGAAACTAATTTCCAGTAATTTTTTTATGAAAATCGTGTTACAAATAATACTGAGGAAAAGAAGTTACATACAAAATGAATTCTTTGGCATTCCCACGCTTCTTAAGATCAATTCCACATTGAAGGACTGATGCACTTTTTCATTAAGACACATAATGAGGCTTTTTTTTACTTCTTTATTTTAAAATGAATACGTTCAATTTTTTTGTTTCTATTATTATTTTTAAATCAATATTCCACTGATTTTAAATATTTAGCAGAGATTTATTTCAAAGAAGGATAATAAATTCTTTAAAGCTCTTCTACATACTGTTACTTTATTGTTTATCTGCCCTTTAAATGACTAATTTCATTTTATATCATAAAATATGTAATAAAATAATATGTATCATAATAAGTTTATTACTATAATAACAATGGTCAACAAAAAATTAATTTTTGTCACAAAAATTGTAATACATGTACTTATTAATATTTTTTCCGCTGAATTTTAAAATAGAACTGGTTTTTCTCTGTCATGTTAGAGCTTCAGCTTTCAGCTGAAGTTTCAGCTTTCTTGCCATATTTTCTTTCCTGATGGAACCGCTCCCAATGTTCGTCGCTCATTGCTCCAAGATTTTCTGGGATCCAGGTGGGAATGAAAAAAAGATTTTCAGCGACATATTGCACCCCATGAAGCTGTATGATGTTAAAAGATCATCTACTATATCTTTGTAATTTCCTTATTTACAATTTGTAAACTTTTTTGTGCAGACACTCTTGAATGATGTCCAAGCAGATTTCTCGGCCTCATTCAATTGATTGTCGAAGTTATTATCTTTTATCTGTTCTCGTATGTGTGGTCCTATGAATTTTTTCCTTCTTTAAGCTTAGCTTCACTGATTATGGGGAACTTATTTTTTAAATAAGCAAATCTTGACTCAATTCGATCCATAGCTTTGATAAAGTTCTTCATAAGACCAAGTTTTATTTGAAGTAGAGACAAGTACACTTTTTTGGATCAATCAACGGTTTGTTTTCAACATTATTTTATCCAGGATTAAAACATACTCTCTTCGGCCATTCCTTCTTCACGTAGTGAGTACATCTGTCTCTACTGTCGCATTCACTCAACTTTTAAATCACCACAAATATGCCATTCAAATTGTTTATTTATTTCGTTCAGTAACATTCATGCTATTCTTTAAAGAATCTATAAATAAACTTCATCCCTCTACTTTATGTTCGTCACCAAGGGTTTCCATAAGACAACCGATATTATTACAGAAAACAACTTTACTTTCAACAAAAAAACGTTTACAAATTAATTTTGTCTATTCCTATATGCAGTAACATTTGTTTTCTGACGGAGGAGATTTCAACCTTTTAATCTGAAAGTTCAGTTTGACTTTTAGAAAGATTCAAATTTTGAACAAGGTCATTAAGATTTTCCTAAATGAGAAGATGAGGTTCAGAAGTTGAAGCTTGAAATGAAGGATCACTAGTTAAATCATCATCAGATTTATTTTCTATTTTATTATCACTTAGTATTATACTTTCAGGAGGTTTTGGAACTTTCACTGTGGCACCATCACTGAGAGCACCACTGTGGCACGAGGTCTGAAAGCAGACGGTAAATTGGGGTATTTCTTAGTATGTTTTGATTTAGAATTCATATCACAAATACTTGTAAAAAAAAGTAACAGTCTGTGGAATCGGTTTCCTCCAGATCGTTGGCACGGCGAATTTCATGCATCGAGATTCTTTAACCCATTTTGAAAGAAGAGTAACACAAATAATGCAATAATAATGAGGAACCCCGGTCTTATCTTGGTCATCTTGGTCTTGATATTTTACATACGAAATAAAGTTGGTAACACTTTTTAATGTAATAATGGAGTAAATATGTGTGGTTGATTTTCTAACATTAACTCGCCACAAATGTAACAAAAACAGTCTGGTTTATTTATACAGTTTCTAAGCATTGTGCCACTTGATATTTTAAACACATAAAAATTACTTAATTGTAAATTAACAAAGAAATACACAACTGAAAAAATTTAGACATATATGAATGCTTACTAACCGAAACAAGAATGCACACTGCCTGAAACTCGCAACTCTTATGATTAGCCATAATTGTGACATATTTCTGAATCATCAGTCAGCATGAGTCATTTCGGTACAAGCATAATTACTGTACACAGTTATGGCTAATCTCTATAAATATCTATTACAAATAACAATTCTATTCTTACTGAAAGTCATCAACAATAATATGTAACAATATTATGCACACAATAATATGTATTGATAAATAGGGCATAACAACAAAACCGAGTGATTGAAGAATTCTAAGAATATTTTTTCATCTGGAGACATCGTGTTCGATTCCCGATCAGGCATGGCATTTATCACAAACGCTGTAATTCATTCATTTCATCCTCTTAAGATATACTTTAACAGTGGTTCCGGACGTTAAAAAAAAAAAGAAATATTTTTTAAATCAGCAAAATAAGTACTTTCAGAATATCAATTTAGTTGCTTTGTGACAAAAACTTTGTTGTCTAGTGTAATAGGCAATAATAACTAGTCTATTAAAACAGTACGTACGTTATGAAATTGACTAAATTAGTTGGTAGTTTTATTTTTATTTCAAAATTTGTGTATAAAACTTATCAGTTAGTAATAATTTCCTGTTTATCGTAAGCTAAAAATCGTGTTAATAATAATAATACCACTTTTTCATTACAGTTTTTTCATTACACTTTTTCATTCAAATTAATAATAATACACTCTGCCTAATTTACGACTGAAATTACTATTTTAACTATTATCAACTGAATAAATTACTAATCCAAATTGTAATGAAAGATCATTTTTATATATATATTAAAATACCAGCGGTTTGGTCTCAGTAAATTATTTTGTCTAGAATTTTTTTTTACTCAGCATTTGGCAGTAGTCTACTGATTTCACGAAGATACGTGAAGAATGTCTCATGAGTGTTCATTATTTCTTTTTTTATACTTTTTTCATACTATAGGAAGCTAACTGTTCTAATTGTAGATTCGTTAAAATATTCAAACTATTTGAATAATTTTACAAATATTTTTTTGTTTACGAATACATATAATTAAATTTATTAGGTTACTCAACTGTTAAATTGAAAACATATCTCTAACACTTAAATGCATCTGTATTGAAGGCAAATTTCTAAAACTATTAATAAACGTAGTCGCTGATAAAGAGTGCTGATGAATTTTTCTTTTTCAAATAAGATATTTTAGTTGATTATAAGATTAAGCATTATAAGATTTAATTAGATTCGCTAAAACTATAATACTATAACCACTTTCTATTTCTAACTATAACTATAACCGCTTTATAAAATATATCTTTAGTTTGATTTTTGGAAGATCATTCAAAACTGAAGTTCTATTCATATACATAAATTTTTATCTCAAGCATATTCAGAAGCTTATTCCATTAAATTAAGATTCCCTGAAAATGAAAATTTGTTTTAACTTATGATAAGTTCATTCAATTATAATCTTCATGTTTATCGGGCTTGTTATACACAGACTTCTGGGATAATTTATTAAACTATAAGTATATTAATATTTTTCAGAAAATCTGTTAAGATAAAAATAATAATTAATTATTGCCTTTTTTTGTTTTTTTTTTTTT
>JAAAKQ030151609.1:0-12946 GCA_010016005.3 Zanna intricata
AACAAAACGTTTTCAGACATATGTTTATTGGAAACTTTTTTCTTATTTTTAGATATAGAATCCGTTTCCGAGAGATTACCCTGTAGTTTTGATACACCCTGCATATGTTTAATATGACCATCATCACGTCTACCAATTTATTCAACATGAATTCCTATATTTTTAATAGCTGACAAAACATATACTCGGTTATCTCATTGCACACCTCGATAATCATCACTCGCAGTTCCATCACTGTATGAGGATGTTTAGGGAAGTTCTTCTTCTTTAGAAATTTCCAAAGAAAATAATCACACGGGTTTTTTGTTCGGGACTCAGTTGTGTCCACAAACAAAACCATTAGAAAATCTATTTGCGCGAATGTTTCATAGGGAAAGTCTAAAACAGCATTAACTGTCTATGGTTTGATTCTATTCTGCATGAACCACTCGTTTTTTAATTGAAATCCTTTTACAAGAAGCTGAGGAACAAAATTACTACGCGGCATATTTAGAAAACATTCGTTGTTCACTGTCTGTTAAAAAAAAAAATTCGCTGCACAAATCGACTAGAAATCCCAAGTCGTGCTGATGCTTTTCTGTTGATTTGTCCGGGCTCCTCAGCAACGCTGCTCTGACAGCTAAAACATACTGTGGAGAACAAATATCGCCAGGCCGTTCGCGCTTACTCTCAAACACTAAACCATCTCTGTTAAAGTTTTGGTAAATTCTACAATTGTTTTAAATGAGGCGACCAACCACTGGATTGGTTTAGTGGTAATCTCGTCATCGTAGTTCAGCTAATTTCGAAGTCAAGAGTTCTAAGGTTAAAATTCTAGCTATATGCAGTTACTTTTATGCAAAATTGAATCCTTTTAATTTGAATTCTAGATCGTGTTACCATTGTTCTTTAGTGGTTGTGTTTCAACAAATCTCAGGAATGGTAGGCTTGAGACTGTACAAGACTACACTTCATTTACATTCATACACATCATCCTCACTCATCCTCTGAAGTAGGACTTTATGGTGATTCCGGAGGCTAAACAGAAAGGAAAAAATGATGGCGACCACAAAGTTTAAAGATGTACATGATACCACACTTTTTATGTCATTAAAAATAATATATTCTTTACGCGTTATTGAACAATCAGTCTTCCTTTGTCAACCATCTTGGAACGATCCACAATCAGCCCATTTGGAAAGTGAGGAAACCAATATTCATGAACTGCTATCGCTTCTAGCAACATAAAACGCATTAATAATTTTATAGACCTAAACAATTATTATCAAAATAAATGTTAGATCGTTTCGTGCACCACCCTAGATGGTAAAAAAATGTAATTAAGTAAGTAAAGTAGGTAGGTGTAATAAGTCTCTGCAAAAATAAAGACTCTATCTTGTTACAAGATCTATGTCAATCATTTTTATCGATGTGATGCATCAAAAAACACCAAGAAATAAAAAGTCCGATCAAAATTGATTTTTCTGAGAGTAATCACGTTTAAAAAATAGCAACATTTTATTAACACAGAATAAAAACGTCTTGTATATGATCTGTATTTCAGTGAAATTGAAATTCCCAGGTGAAAAACCTGAAGGCGAAAAACCCAGGGATCACAACTGCAGTTAGAGGAGGGACCAGTTCCAGTTCACGAACTTCTTTCAATAGTGAGTATAATAACATTAATACCTCAACTATTAATCAACTAACAGCAAAAAAATAAAACCAGTTTCTATGCCCATATGAAGTCCATTCCGATAGAAAGAATATGTATAATCGAGTGTTTGGCTCATTGAAGAAAGCGTTTTTTTAATTACCTAATTGGTGTGATTCGGTATTTTTGTTATTTTTGAAGATAGTTAAGCCATTTTTGGGAAATGTTTTTTGATTTATACCATGTCACTTACAACCATTACCGTTATTGCAATTGATATGCCTCTGCATACATAAATCTTTTTAATTAACCCAATTATGATCGTTTTATTATCTCCAGCTATTTTAAAAAACAATTTATTGTGAGTTTTAAACAACATATACCGAATATATGATATGAATTTGATAGCATTGTTGATCAGAGTTGAAGTTTGGTGTGGCAGTGGCACTTAGAGGTTGTTTTGCAATGTTTTCGTTTCAGTTATGGTGGTCGAGTCGAATTGTCTAAAACACAGCTAACATCCTAGATCAATCAAGGGTATGTCGTAACATTGACCTAATGTGAATCTGATGTTATGTTAGATGTATTCGTTGTGCATGGGCGTACGAACCGAGTATATGTGTGTATGTATGTGTATAATAGGGAGAGAGAAAAGCAATGATGGTGGAGCCAGTGAAAGTGGAATTATAGTGGCAGCATCGGCGGTCACCGTGCGTGGAACGACGCGTGTTGTTATGGGGTAAAAAGGGTGGGGGGGGGCTTTGCTAGCTACGACTGTCTTATTTGTATGCAGGACACAACAATTTCACGTTACGGGCTCGGGGGTGAGTATACTGAGGGGTAGAAAAAACTTAAGATCAATACTCTACTGTTGTGGATTCGTCTTACAAATACAAACACACACAAACACATATACGCACACATCAACCCAAACCGCTTACTTGCTTTGCCATGTATGGCCTATACTCTCTCACAGTTTCGTATACACTCCAAAACTGTGGAAAAAATGTTGAAAATATAAAAAGTATAAGTTCTAAAAATATAACCGTTAACGTTACTGTATCAAAATATTCCAGCT
Source organism: Zanna intricata (assembly GCA_010016005.3). NCBI lineage: Eukaryota > Metazoa > Arthropoda > Insecta > Hemiptera > Fulgoridae > Zanna > Zanna intricata. Next base: position 2,712 of record JAAAKQ030151609.1, read on the forward strand.
TTTCGTCTTTCATAAGTCTCATATACCCTAAGACTGGTAGTGAAGAACAGTGTAGGAAATTGTTTCTGAGAGCTTTTTAAATGAAAATTTATAATTTTGAGTAAAAGAATTTGTATGTAAATTATTTTTATTGATGACTTAATTAAAATATTGACATGTTAAAACAACAAGATGTTAATTTCTCTCTTTGAGAAAGAAAACAATCTTGAAATATTTGGAGGAACTCTTTGAGATAATTAGTTAGATTCTTTAGTCGGTGAGTTGTTCATTGAAGTTTTAGAAAATAGATACTAGTTGTTATTTATTTATATATTTTGCTACTTATATCATTTTCATCTTACGATTTCTTTTTTGTTTATAATTTACTACACTATTCCAGATAATACAACCCAAAAATAGCTACTTTTCAGTAGACAGCTAACTATATTATTTTTACGGTTTAGTAAAAAGAAACTTATTATTTCTTTAAATATCATTAGAATATCGTTATTTCAATATAATTTGACCATATAATTGTAAATTTTAACCGGTAGGCTTCTTAGTAAAGAGAACAACATTTCTATCAGAAGGAGTAACAACTTTGATTTGGCTCTATATGGTTACACCCGATTAATAGCATCAACTCTTAAACATTGATGCCAAACGGTAGCCAATAAGCTAGAAAGCTGTAAAAGAAAGGGACATGAAAAAGAAAAATTTTAATTTTGGAGAAATTATTCACTTTTCTAAAGGTGTTTTTGCCATTCTATCTATATTATAGATAATTAGTTATTGGTTAATTTTCTAATCCATTCTTAATAAAGCTTTAATTTTTATATAAAATCCGATAACGGAGCTAATCAAACTTAAGGAAGGTAAACTTATTGAGGGTAAATTTATAATTATAGTCAAAATATATATATAAAAGATTAATTAGCATTATATTGTTTTTTTTTTTTTTTTTTGTTTTACCTCCAGAACCACCTTTTAAGGTATATCTTCAGAGGATGAATTGAATGAATTGTAGCGTGTCTGTAAAATGCCATGCCTGACCGGGATTTGAACCCGGGACCTCCGGATGAAAGACCGAGACGCTACCACTCGCGCCACGGAGGCCGGCATTATATTGAATTATTTTATATTATTACAAAATAAAGTCAATAACATAACAGGTATAACAATAATAAAATTTATTAATAAATTAAATGTTCAATTAAATATTCAATCTATATAAATAATAATGTAAATATTTGTTCAAAATCTTAAATCTCCGAAAGTGCTTCACCGATTATTTTGTCACACAACGTTGTGTTCAAATACGCGCGTGTTTTTATATATTGGTTTCGAAAGTTTGGACCCGCTAGGTGGTGCTGGGATCGAGATAGTGGGAAAATTGTATTTATTGTCCGATTTGGTTCATACTCAGAATATACGTTACTTACATAAAAAGAAATATCCCTGCAAAAAATGGACGGGCTAGGTGACGCCGATATCGAGATATTTACTAAACAAACAAATATACAAACAGACTTTCTTCTTCTATACACATAAAAGGCAATGTTCGTATGTGTGTTTTGCTATAAACTAAACAAATTACACCGTATTAAAGCACCGGAATAAAGAAAAAAAGGGATAAATTGAAAGGTTAAATGTTTTGAAGTTCGATAACGTTCGGTTTTTTAATGTTTTATCAAACTTTCAATTGTATTCATTTAATATATATATATATATTAAATCTAGCAATCGTGAAGCATTGCCAAGCCTGCTAGTTTATAATAAAATGAATATTCATATTATTCCAATTTATGCTAAGCATAAAAGTGTACAACAATTTAGATATTATTTATATCTTCTTCATACTCTTGTATCTTCTTCACATCACTAGAATGTTGAATCTTAATACACGGGTGCGAGTGTTCATTCGTTATAGTATTATGTTTATTTTTATTCTTTCTTCATTTTTCTAAGATAATAATAAGTTTAAATTTTAATCAATCTCAATCTTTAACAGTTAGATTTTTTTGTGTAAGAACTTTAAAGTTTAAAAATTAGTATAAATTTTTATATTCTCTTTTTAGAAATATTATATAAAGTGGCTCATTCGTGAGCACTGGTTATCATTTATTTTCTAATAACATATTATAATTCTCTCTTATGTCATATTTTGTTCAAGGGAAATAAAGGTTTATTCATTAATTCATTCATGAGATTGCAGATATATCACCAATTATTTTGCCGGCCTACGTGGCGCGAGTGGTAGCGTCTCGGCCTTTCATCCGGAGGTCCCGGATTCGAATCCCAGTTAGGCATGGCATTTTTCACACACGTTACAATTCATTCATCTCATCCTCTGAAGATATAATCAACTGTGGTTTTGGAGGTTAAAAAAAAATAAATAAATAAATCAATTATTGTTTCTAAAAGATCCATAACACGAATCAGTATCTCAAGACCTGAACCTGGGACCTCAAGACCAGGCAGTTACTTTCTGCCAGGCATTACATCAACCAATTAAATTTCTTTTAATACAATATAATATAATCAATTCTTTTCAATCAATACAATTAATATTCTTTTACAATACAATTCAATGCAATGAATTCTTTTAATACAATCAATAATGTATTTATTAAAGTAATTTTTTTTAAATTTTATCCTCTTTACTAGCAATAAAGATGTATTTACTTTTTAAAGATCTTTCAGTTTATTTAAAACATCATCAGGAGATTAAAAAATTACAATAAGTTAAACTTAAAGTATACTTAAAATATTATTATTTACAATCAAGTCATGATTGAACGTTCATTTTAATTTTTAACTTATTTAATATTTGCAATCTTCTAATAATGGTTTAAATAAACCGAAAGATCTTGAGAAAATAAATTCATCTTTGTTGCTGGTAAAGTTGATAAATTTAAAAAAAATTACTTTTTTATATACTAGCGGAAACCATGTTTAAGAAATGAGTTTATTATTATTGGAAAAAAATTTGATAAATTTAAATACTACAAATTGAAAATTTCTTTATTAATCTCTTAATTTATATTTCAAAATAAAATCAAACGTTTTTCTTTAATAGAATTTAGAATATGATAAGGACAGAGATAATGGAGCAAGAAGTTTGTAAAAATCTTTAGAACTGCATTCTTTGAATGTAAAACACTTTACAAAGAGCTAAAATTAATGATGAGATTATCATATGACATTAATTCTTTTACAATTTAATTATACATTTAAAAAAAAAAAAGTTAAAGTAGATTTTAATTGGGAAATGCTTTTACTTCATTGGAAGATTGTTTTTCCTTTTTGAGAATAAATAGTTAAGTAACTTTTATTTTTATGATTAAATAAAGTTGAACTTCAAATATTTTGTATACTCATATTAAGTTTCATGGAAGATTAAAAAAAAAAAATTCTTTTAAATAAGTAGTACCAAACAACCATGAAAGAAATTTATTCTAACCTATATAAATAGGATATTAAATAGAATAGAATAACTAAATTAGTAAATAGTGTAAAAATAATTAATAATTTAGTTTTAATTTAAATAATATGTTAACTAAATTAATTATTTTAATATAGTTAATTGAGGTTAAGGAAGTAAATAGGGTTTTAGAGTAAGTATAACTTCTTTAAATGCAAGTGAACAAAATATTTTTTAAATGAAAAAAATGGCGGCTGTTTAAAGGTGATGAAAATCGGTATTTCAATTTTTTTTAAGTTAAGGTAAAAATCCTAGGTGGAAAAGTTATAAATAATAGTTGTAGGTATTTGAATACCTATAATTTAAGCCCTTAAAGCTGAATTTTGTCAATTTATTAATGTCAAAAAAGCCAGTTTTTTTCAAAGCCAATATTTATTGAAAAATAAGGTTTTTATTAATTTTAGTGTTTTAAAAATTAGCTCTTAGGATTTTAAGTTCAAGATTGGTTACACAAGAAAATTGGTTTATTCATTGCCGAAATATTGTAATTTTTTTATTAAAAAAAAAGAAAAGACTCTTCAGGCAACTGCAATTATTTTGGCTTTTAAGAACTTTATTGTGTTCATTTTAAGTGCAATATATTCTTCAAGATTTTTACTTAAGTTTTAGGCCAAAAATTAATGTAAAACTTGTTTAAACTTCAACAAAATGAGCAAAAAATAGAGCGTGCTCGCGCAATAGTCTTGAATGGAAAGCTGTTCGCGGCAGTCACGCGCTAATAAAGGTGAATTCGTAACTTCAAATCAGCGGAGTGTGGAAAAATCGCTTTATCATCGCGAATTTTGAACGGATCGTGTTAAATTTTTTTTTTTAAACGGGGGTAAACCGAATAAATAATAACTATCATGGTATCAGTTTTTATTTTACATATTATTTCACATACAGGCAGTTTTTATGTCCTTACCACGCTCTTTTAACTTTTAAAATCAATAAGAAGAGTAAAAAAAAAAAAAAAAAAAAAAAAAAAAATATTTAGCATTAAATATTGGTTTTGCAAAAAAACAATATTTAATGAAACATTTTATTTTAATGATAAATCATTAAAATATTAATGATTTTTCGGTTTTTTTTGCAGTAATTAATGAAATTCTACGTTTAAGGGCTTAAATTACACATCCTGGAAATGACCACAACTTTTGTTCAGAACATTCTTACCTAAAAAAATCTACCTAGCTTATAGACTTGAAAAACCGATTTTTATCAGCTTTGAATGGCCGCAATTTTATCAAGTTAGCGAAAATCTTTTCCAGTTGCATATAAACACGTTATTCTTATTCTAATCTACAACCCTATTTACTTCTCTTTGTCTGTTTTTCTCTTTTTCCTGTTTACCCTCCGGAACTGCCGTACGGTATTACTTCGAAGTATGAATGAGTATAATATATATGAATTTGCATGATGTATAGTCTTGTACAAACTTAGGTCGACCACTTCTAAAAAGTATGGTTAATTGAAATTCAACCACCAAAAAACACCGGTATTTACGATCTAATATTCAAATCTGTATAAAAGTAAAGCTCATCTAGTAAAGGTAGTTACCGTTACTAGGATTTGAACCTTAGAATTGGCGACTTCGAAATCAGCTGATTTACGATATGACGTTAACCAATAGACCAGCCCGGTAGACTATCCCCATGTAATTGGGATACTCTCTACCGCACTCTGTGCGCCATATTCAATTGAATAGGTGCGACCTCACTTTTATTCTACACCTTAACTTTAGTTCATCTAAAGAGATTTACTGGATATTGTATACTGAAGCTATCATTTCTATTTTGCATCAAAACCTTTGTCATAGTTAAAGAATTTATGTAGATACTGAACACGAAAGCGCACCTCGTGATTTTCAGTGTGATCTTGTAAAAACAGACAACTATAAACACATTGTTTTGTTGAATACAAAATCATCTTCTATTTATTAAAATTAAAAGATATAAAATAAAATTATACTTAAATCTTTTCTTTTTTTTAATTATATATTTTTTATTATTAGTCCCATGTTAAATATTTGCGGGAGTAAATATAATACGGGAATTTGCTCTATCTCGCACAAGGGTATTCGAAGCGGTACGTTGGTGATGATCGACTACATCGATATACATCCGAAAAAACCTACTGTGCATGTATTCTGCTGCTCCTCACCAACTTGTGCGCATGTGTACTACTCTTCTCCACCTTCTACGCATATGTACTACCTTTTAACCGTTAACCGCAGAACGAATGTGAGTTAAAGAAAAACATATAATTAGGTGACTAGTTGACAATGGGTATCTTTTACCATTAAAGGTGTTAAGCAGGGTTGTAGCATATCTCAAAAATTTATAAATGTCTTTATAGAAAAGGTTGTCGAAGAGTGGAAAAAAAAGACGGAAACTAAAATTAAAAAAAAAAAAAAACAAGATACAAAAAACAGTTTTTACTTATAAAAATCTGCTATAAATAAAAGATGAAGCTAGAATCCAACTAACTTCATTGGAAGAACTAGCAGGGAAAGTAGGCCTACGAATATCGTATGAAAAGACTAATAATGGCCATAAATCCCGTACTATTGAACCTCGTAATCGTAAACGGACACAAAGTTGAGCTACTTTAACGGTTTAAATGTTTAAAAGAAAGTATCACGTATGACCTCAAAGAAAATTTAAACTCGTAAAAAATATCACAAAAGCTCAATTATGCATAATATACCACTAAAACCACATATAACAAAAGATGTATCTCAATAAATACCCAACTCAAACATTACAAAATTGTAATCAGATCTATAATATCATGTGGAAACGAGACACTCTTCAAACTAAGATCCAACATTCCCTACTCATCAGAGATGCAAAGATTGGAAAGAAGAATTCTGAGAACATGCATTAATGAAAGACGACTTACTCATGTGGGAGAATGGAGACTCACATACCAAACCAACATAAAGACGTAGAACCAGCTCTAGATTACTTTAGAAAGAAAATAATCTCCTTCTTTGAACACAATAAGAACAGAACCAAACAGGCTCGTCAGGAAACTGTTCGAGAAATACTGGAAACCAGATCGGTGGTCCAAACCACCGACCGGGATCACAGAAATTAAATAAGATATGCGAGAACTTGAAACCAACAATAGAAGATTTACGAAACAAAACCGACAATATAAAGATACTAAAAGAAGCAAACTCGAGATTTAAAGTTAAATAAAAGAAAACAACAGAGGGTTTGTTCAGAAGAACTCAAAAAAGCAAGTTCTGATAGAATGAAGAAGTATTGGGAAGCAATCAAGAAGAAAAATGAACAGGAAAGACAAACCAGAGTTGACTTGGTTCACTTGGACCTCAAAATCCTCAAAAAAAAAACCCTAAAAAAAAAATGAAATTGTCAGCTTAGAAATCGAAGACAATATGGCTTTTATACAAAAGTATCCGATTAGAGCAAAAATTATCATAAATAACACTTGGCTCAAGTTTAAAGTTTGTATACCTTAGATATAACCTGCAGTTTTTAAATTATAAAATATATTTTAAACAACCTCAACAAGTTTAGAACAGTGTATGTAATCAGAAATATAAAATATAAGTACGAATAGAAATTTAAAGAACAAAACAAGAATAAAATTTTACAAAACACTTGTCAAACCTATACTACTATATGGTAGTAAGACTTGGGCCGAAAGAAAGAGAGAAAATTCTTCAATATTAAGAAAGTTAAAAAAGAAACGGTTTAACGGGTGAAACATCTGAATACACTAGGTCAGATCATGGGTTAAGGATACCTCCTCTGTTAGAGACCATTAAGCTGTATAAACTGCAATACTTGCATTAGCAGAACGAAAGCCTGCCAGCTAAAATTCTGGAAAAAAGAGCAGACCGATAAACAGTTAGAGAAAGACCTCTGATAAGATGGATGCCGGATCCATAGACTGGCATAATTTACCCGTAAAGTGAATAATAATAATCATTCAATAAATAATTTATGTTGTTAAACATGTTTTTTGTTAGTGTTAATAAAAGAAATCAAATTATAAAAGAATATATTAATATAAAATAAGAGTTATTAGATAATAATGATGATATTACTGTCGTATAAATGAATCTTAGTTGATTATTTTTTAAGAATTACAATCTACAATCATCACAAGACACGCTCATTCACTTCATCACAACCCACCACCATTCATTTTATCTTCTCTCTTTCATTCAGTCGCTAACACTAAACTCATTCATAGCTACCATACATTAACTCAGGTAACACAGCATCAACAGTGAAACATTAACAGAGCAATCTGACCAGGCCAAGACAGTAATATCTACCCGTTACAACTACTAAGTAATGACAGGGTTATTATAGCTTGCACTTATATTATATATATATATATAATGTATCTAATAGTAAAATAATAGTAAGTCAATTTATATCAGTTAAAGAAATATTATTATTTCATCTATGATAAAACGTATATAAATGTTAACGAAAGTTAGTCCCTAATTTAATTGCAGTTATTAAATCTGTATCGCCCTCTCACTCATATACCCCCTACTCATCATCCGTTCTCAAAATATATATAAATGTTAATACCTATGTATATTTGAATATACATCCTTCATTAAAAACTATTTGTATACTCTTTGTTATTTAACCTAATAACGCATCTATTACAAACATCTTTCTTGAAAATTTACCACTTAACACATTTACATGTCTTAACTCTTGAAGTATTGAAAGAACAAATATTGACAAACGTAAAATTATTTTAAACTTTTTTTTTGAGATGTGAATGGAATGCTTTGGTCATTTTTCGCTATGAAAATTGAAATTTTAGCGTATGAAAAATGCCACTCCTGACCGAAATTGACTAACCCAGACATCAAGATGAAAAAAGATGAGACGCTACCACGCCTCCACGGAGATCGGTATAAGAATTTTTTTGTATATTGTATTTTAAATTTAACAAAAAATAAATCTATTTACATAGTTAAATGGTTAATTAAATAATTTGATATTATTAATTAAATTGGTTTTCTTCTCCCTCTCTCTCTGTGCACGCGCGCGCGTGTTTGTGTGTGTGTGTGTGTGTTTAATTAATATTTTTAATATACTTACTATTTTTTTCTTTTTTCTTTCATGTTATTCTTATACTGAGTTTAAACAATTATTTTAAAATTAATTTTATAAAAACAACTTAACAAACACCTCAATACGTTTAGCATCTACAAAGCAACGTGTTCCGAAAAACTACAACAGTCTTACAGTATACGCATATGCGCACTGATATACAGAAAGAGCGGAAAAATTACTATATAATGTAATTATATAGTAATTACTATATAATTAATATATCTTTACTATATAATGATGTAAACGTATATGCGCATAAGCATATGTTTACAGAAAGAGAGAGAGAGAGAGAGAGAAAGAAAGAGATATTGGGAATCGACAACAGATGATCCTCGATATTTTTTCTCCCAAGTCTCATTCTATATATATTATACGCATATTAGTATAAATTCTAGCTCCATGTCTTTCTCTACTATATATATGCTTAGCATTTCGTGAAGATTTTTGATTTCGAGTGAGCTGTGTCTTCTCTATTCAGAAGTCTATCACAAAAGTGTCCGGAACAACGCGGCAAAATAAGATTTCACTTCAAAAAAAAAAACAAAAAAAACTCTGATGACGATTTTAATGAATATGTTTATAATGTATTTATATTGAGTGAGTTTTAAATTGTGAATAATTTTTAATATTAAATATTTTATGTATTTTTACTTCTTTGTACGGAAGTATTGTAATCGCGAAAAATTTTGATCAGATTTCAACGGAAATATCTATTTTGAACATTTCTGAATCCATTTTTACTAGTTTCAGTTTGACATCTTACGTATGTATAGACGAATAACTAAAAAATGATTAACGGTAGAATATTAAAATTTTAGATTTAGGATTGTTGTAAAATCTAGTTGTGTACCTCCTCTTTTGATTGCAATCAACTGAATCAAAAGTGTCCAAAAAAGTCCAAAATCCAAATAAACTCAGATTTTTAACGTTTTCTTTACTGTTGTAATAAGTTCTTATTGAGAACTTTTTAACTATATATGATAAAAAGTACCTATTTTCATTGGTTTCTGAGTATTAGGCGAATAAAATTTTAATTAATGAAATACTTGGGTCTTACAAGGGTATACATCCGTTCGAATCAGATTTTATATGCTTTTCTTTTTTTTTACTTGTTTTTTTAATTTAAATATTTTAATTTATTAATAATTTCTGATTGTAAAAAAAATTACAATATTCTTTATTATAACAATAAAGAAAAAAAAAAAAGAAAAAAATATTAGAAGTTATTAATGAGATAAAATTTTATGTACTTTTCATTGATAAAGAAAAAATCTGTATATGTAATTTAATAGACATACAAGAAAGTCATACGTTGTCCATATCATTTTCTTTAACATTAGTTTATTTGTTTACACTTCAAATAATTAATATAAACATTAATCTCATTAGTTTTTTATTTTATAATTAATTCTTTTAAGTTATTCTGATCAATGTTTTACAACAATTTCTTTTCATCTTTTTTTTTTTTTGTCTTCAGTCATTTGACTGGTTTGATGCAGCTTTCCAAGATTCCGTATCCAGTGCCAGTCGTTTCATTTCGTTATACTTCTTACATCCTACATCCCTAACAATTTGTTTTACATATTCCAACCGTTGCTGTCTGCACAATTTTTCCCATCTACCTGTCCTTCCAATATCAAAGCGATTATTCCAGGGTGCCTTAATATGTGGCC